>CAKAKR010034421.1:9138-87980 GCA_916700685.1 Adelosebastes latens
GAGATTTCTGGCTCACAGTATGAGGAAAAACCTCATTTTGAGAAAACTGCCTTTAAAGATATGTATTGTAAAATTCCATACATTTTGCGAGACATTACAGGTGAATAGGGTAAACAACTTTAACTAATAGATATCACCATGAAACTTCTCCAGTTGATTACTTACATTTAGACAATTATTTTTTGTATTACAAGTTTTCTGAAATTGTATGTTTAAATATGCAAATGAGGCGTTATCTAATGCTAACGTTTGGTGAATTTAGGAGATATCTAAAGACGCAAATAGACAAAGTATTAAAATAAACACCTAAATGTGTATTTTTTTTTTTTTTTCACTAGTCTGAAAGAAAACGTGTTATGGAAGCGAAATGGCCCAAAATCTCAAAATTGACCAGTGCATGAAAAACAATGTTTTTGCCTGTAGTGTCTCCCCTTAAATTCAACAAATATGGCAACAGGACAAATAGATTTAAAACTATATTCTACATACATTTTCTTTAGCAAATTTCCATTCTTTCAATAAGGAGTTCTCTATTGACCATGTTTATATCTGCATCAGACACCTATTTATTTACCTGAAGTAATCATTCTGCTTTATATTACAAAGTGTAGCAACTTCTGTGAGTCACTCAGTAGAGCACATAATTATAATGTTGTGTCTCTTGCCAGGATTTTGAAGTCTTAATCTCTGTTTTACAGCCTCTCTCTCTGTAATGTTTGGGACGTCATTCATACATCTGACCTGATGAAAAGCCTTTGGAGTCAAAACACTGTCAACAAAAGAAAGCATGAGATACGCGACTATCTCTGCTTCCTCTTTGCATACTAAATTATTAAGCCGTGATGGGGGGAGGACTTTGCTGCCACAATACTGCTCTCTGCTGGTTAATGGACCTCTTATGTGAGGCTGACCTTTGAACTGTTTACAGCTGGAGAGATTTCTATTTGGTAAAGGCAACAATTTTTTTTTGCCATTTACAAAAAGATCTCTTTTAATTCCAGTTCAAATCCCTGGATGAGTGCGCACCGTTATCCTATTATTAAAAATGCATATACTGTATATCTGCATATGTATGAAGAGAGATTAATCATCAAACCAGCGTCATTAATTATTTATTTATTTTCCTGTACCTCAGAAGTGCAGCACGCCAGGCATGCTGTGTTGGAGGCACATTTAGAAAATGTTCCTTTGTCTCCTCATGTAGGTTTATGGCACAGATCCTCCACCTTGTGACTTGCAGACTTGCAGACCGTCAGGGGGGGCAGTTTTAGTAATGATTCACAGGATCCCCAGCTGCAGGGGCCTCTTGAACATTTGGAGTAATATCACTTTGTTCAGATCCTACAGTCGTGTACGTATATGAGCTCTACACTCGCACCTTGTCAGGAGCTTAGAGTTTCCTGCGGAGCCCCTGGAGCTGACCACCCACCTCTTTTTAGCCTTGTTAAAGAACCAAAGGGAAATCATATTTCAAGATGGATACCCTCTCTCTTCATCTGCACTATGCTTATTACTGCATCCAAGGAAGATCAAAGCTACCTAAACTACCCTCAGAGCTCGCAGCCCCCTGAAGATTCTTCACAGTAACGAGATGAAGACTGCCTCCACTTTTATCTTCACCTTGCTTAGCAAGTGACTCATATTTGTCTCCTTTTTTTTTTTTTTTGGCCCAGAATTGCCATGCTCTTCTTACATGCTCTGGAGGGAGATTATTCAAACAGGCAAACACATTCATTATTACTTTTTTTATTCGCCACTAAAAGGATGAAAACGTACATTTCCCCCCCACTGCCAGGTATTGATTTATGTATCGGCATTACCCAAAATGTGCAGCAATAATCAAATGTGACCAGTATCAAGCGGCGACTGAGGCAGCAGACTAACCTAGGGACCCTCTCCCTCTCTGTCTATCCTGAAACAGCTGTTTGAGCTCTAATTAAAGGGAAGTAGCAGGTGTCACCTGTGCCCCAACTGCAGGGGCACACCTGGTTGCATTAATTTGATCCAAAGTGGTTTTGACGGACTGCCTGCACTCTGGCGTCCCACATTAAGCCACTGGAACTGAGCACCTGCTTGGAGCGGGCAGGCGAGAGCGCTCCACTAACACCGCTCTGTGGAGGCACGCCAAGCTGGCGAGCACCATGTTCTTCGCGGTGACCCAGGGGACGGCTCCGTCATCCCTAACCCTGACTTACCAGCAAACATCTGTAAGCGAGCAGACCTGCGACGCCGACCTGTAGTCACACCGAGCCGGGGGCCGGGTGTGCCCAAGATAATTGTCTGTGGAAACCTCCCCGAGGCTGTAAAGGCAGCTTGTTTCAGATCTCCTGATGATTTCACAGGACATTTAACTTTACTCCTCTCATTTGTTACCTCTTCGGGGCATTTCCAAATATCCATTACCAGCTTCCCAAGGAATGTAGCAACCCTTAACCTCCACTAGCTTTTATGTATGCATAAATTGCCTTGGGGATAAATGTGACACTGCATTTGGAGGTACTGGCATGTGTTTGCGTGCAAGCTTAAGCAAACAGATGACCTTCAAAACTGAGCAAAAAAAATGGCCAGATTGTGGAATTGCTGATGCAGTGTTGTGTCTTCTCTCTGACACTTCAATTGCCTAATGAAATTTACATCAGCCAAGAATGAAGCTGCAGCGGTTTGAATGGGTCCCGACTCGGGTCATGCTGCACTCTCTGTTGCAACAGTTTCTTTGTGCCTCGACAATACATTAATTTCATGAGTCAACAGGCTACGACTGGCAGTTTGTGTCGAGCTAAACAGTGTTTAATTGGATTCTGATCCATGGCAACGCCACCGGAGGCTTGTTTCCATCTTTTATTTCAGCAGCACCTGGAGCGTAATGGTGGTGATTACATCCCTGCTGTGGTGTCCCAGCGGTTCAGCCTTCGCAGGCCCCTGGGAATACGCTGCTAACAGTCACGGTCCATGCTGCCCTGCTGCCCTGTTTGGCTGCTGGCAGACCCTGAGCTGCTGCTGCTGCTGCTGCTGCTACTGCTGCTGCTGCTGAGAGGTTTTATTACAGCACGGCTGAGACGAGCCCAGGTTCAAAAGGAATTATAATACGAACCAAATTAATTGTTCACTACACAAACTCAGATACAGTCAAGAGATTCGAAACAACGGATCAAGACAGACTCGTATTTGTAGAGGCGTAAAATGAAAACTGTTCACTTCAAAGTGGGCTAAATTAATGCTACAGTTGGTAGTGTTTTTCAAAAACATATTTTGTTATATTTATTCAAATTTCCATTACATCCTGACAGCAATCAATAAATCAAATGCTCCAACAAAAAAAAGGAAAAAAATCCGGTATCTGTGGCTCTCGCAGAACTGTAATAAACCCGTCCAATCATTTCATTTGGTGAGGACTAACAATCACCATGTTCATTGTTTATGTTCATAATGATCATTTTGGGGGAGTGGTTTTGGAGGGAGGCCTGAAGGGACGGGCTGTCAGTGTTGCCGAATTGGCGACTTTCTCTCTCGATTTAAGGACATTTGGAGCTAGTGCTGCTAGCTACTTTCACTGGAAAATACTTGCCAACACTGGGCTGGGTTTATTAAAATCTAGCGTATTCTTGCTAGTTTCTCAAGATTACCAACACAAGCTTTAAATTTACTTTGAGAGAACTTTTAACACAATCAATTCACTTTTGATCAAAAATAAACATATTTTTTCAGTGAAAAAAGAGCTGGGCCAATTAGAAATAAACAAAAAAGCTGATTTTCTCAGTGGGTCAGAGTGGGTTGAATGGTGAGATTGAAAGTTAATTCTTGGCGCACAGAACTTACATTGGAGCGTTTTCCATGACGAACACAAAACGGCGTTGCACGTGGTCAGTAAGGGCAGCTGGTTAAGTCGGCATGGATGCAGACTCGCTGTTGGAGGGTTTTATAAACCACTTCCTCTCCCCGCTGATTGGTTTGGGATGGCACTTTAAATGGCGGACTCTCCACGCAAACGCACAAACGGAGTGGAAGTAGGTAAAAGGTTTGAAATTGGGCCAACATTTCTGAGGCGTTTAAGGTCCTCTTGGCTTTCCATACTTTAAGCCCCTGGCCCAATTTGGCGTCACGGCTGGTGTGATCCCATCACAAGATGGTCTCTAGTTTCAACTGAATGTCTTTCGAAAACATGTTTTTGATTTCCCATTGGCTCACAAAAATAATTTGATTTGCAAAATAGTGTCATTGAAGACGAGGCAATCATCAGAGTATTAAATTGTTGAGAATTGATTCTCACGTAAAAAAA
This sequence comes from Adelosebastes latens, assembly GCA_916700685.1. Lineage (NCBI taxonomy): Eukaryota > Metazoa > Chordata > Actinopteri > Perciformes > Sebastidae > Adelosebastes > Adelosebastes latens. The sequence goes on from CAKAKR010034421.1 coordinate 13,415, forward strand.
ACTGATTAAATTAAAGTACTAACTTGATATTTTGGGAAATACCCCTATTTGCTGATACAAATCAATCTCCTCATCTAACTCTCGGCAGGAAAGCAAATAAGGATATTTCCTAAAAATGTTAAAGTATTTTTTTAAAATATAAAACCTCTCATTTAAGGAGATGTAAAAATTCAAAAAAATTTTGAGGTGAAAGGAAATCCACCATCTTGAAGTTAACAAAAAAAGAAAAATTCTCCGTTGGTCAGAGTGGGTTGAAGGAGTTTAGAAAACGTTTTCTTCATTTGTCAGCTCACCAAAATGCTTTCATTTCATTGGCAAAGATCCAATCATCAGGGTTTAAAATAGTTGACAATTGATTCTCATGTAAAAATCACAAATTTAAGATAAATAAAAAAAACATCTTCAGAGCGACACCAGCTAACGAGGCCCTGGGAGGATCAGATAGAGCGATCTCCATCCCCTTCCATGTAAACCTGGGAAAGGTCACTGACCCCTGCCGATTGAGATTTGGGAGAACGGCGTGCGCATGAAGTCAGCTCTGACAGCACGGGGAGGAATAACATCGCTGGGCCTCTGACCTTCAGTGTTGCCCCACACCGTCTTACAACCACAGAGTCAGACATATCTGAATAATACATCAGCCTCTCCTGCTGGGACCACCCCCACCGCTCACACAAGCACAGGTACACAAAACAGCATTCACACAGCATCCCATACAATAATGAACACAGTGTGTTTGACCAGCTGGGGTCCCTCTTACAGTGTGTTTAGAAAGGGACTTATGTTATCCAAGGGCTTTTTTTTTCACCGTAATGGGTTGGCACAGTTGTTTTTTTGCCTCAAACTGTATTGTAATTGATTGTTATTAGTATTTTTTGTTACGTAACACACAATTATTTATTCTTAATTCAGTTTCCTGTGCAAGTAAAACCAGCTAATCAAACACTCTGGAAGTTTCATCTGCTCTCCATCCTGTCCTTTATTCTTTTAAAGGTCCCATATTATAAAAAAGTGAGATTTTCATGTTTTTTTATTATAAAGCAGGCTTAAGTCCTAAATAAATACTGTGAAAGTATCGAAACACTCAATCCACAGGGAAATACACACAGCCCGTATTCAAAAACTCTGCATTTGAAACAAGCTGTCAGGATTTCTGCCCATTCGTGATGTCACAAATATACAATATTTAGACCCGTGACACAATTTTAAACGTAAACATTCTAAATGTGTCCCAGTTTATTTCCTGGTTGCAGTGTATGTGAATGTCATCAGCTGACAGGAAGTACACATGGACCCAAGCTGTTGCCTAGCAACGCAATTCTGTTGCAATTCCGTCAAAATGCGCTAAAACGGAGCGTTTCAGACAGAGGGTAAATACGGGCATATTCAGGCTGACAGTATGAGGAAAATAAAGGGTTTTTTGAACATTACAGCATGTAAACATGTTCTAGTAGAAACACAAAATACAAGTATGAACCTGAAAATTAGCATAATATGGGACCTTTAAATTCAATTTGTGATTATTTTATTTTATTTTAGTCCCTTTATTCCAGAAGCAATAGCAAAGGCTTAAAAGAGAGGAAAAAAGCAACACACTGCAGTTTTGGCCTCAACAGTAATTTCTCACCTCCATGCGAGTAAGTGAACAATAGCTCGAGCCACTAGAATTCTGCTGTTTACACAGTGAGAATGAACAGAAATGCATGAAACATTTTAAGATCCCCTGTGATTCCTGGAAAGGCGGGCTGTCTCTTCTCTTGTCTCCATCTGCTTTACATACAGGAACAGCTCCACGGTTTGCGCTGAGATTATTTGAATTTCATAGAGTGTTTGACATTTGATAATAGTGACGTGTGTTTATAGATTCTAGACTTTCCCTGCCGAAGGTTTCCTATCATGTTTGTTCAGGCTCCCCCCACCCCTCAAAAAAAGCAATTGAATATACGGAAAACTCAAATATCTCTGTGTGACATCAAAAAGGCAAACCCAATTATTGTTTTAGCTTCGCATGAGGAGATACATATCAATCAGCCTTCTAGGAATATCTGTATTTACATAAAACATTCTGAGTAGCAGGAGCAATGAGAAGAGGGGAGGATACAAATGTTTGTGTAACAATTTCACCATCATTTATTATGAAGGGAGAATTGTTGTCTCAATGCCACATAACTACTGGACTCTGTTGTTGTTCACCTGTTGAGACAGATTTATTTAACATGTCTCTATAAATGTCTATGTAAATCAGGTTGTGCTGTCACAGGAGCACTGTCTTATTTTAATTGACTGAGCTTTACTGCAGCTGGTTGATGATCCAAAACAGAAAGACAGATGTTTGTGCCGCTACAAGGCTGAGAGGTTGTGTGGACAGATGTGACCGTGTAGGAGCAGAGTGTAGGAGGATGTGTGCACAGTATGGCAACATATGACAAACAGGTGTGTGTGAACAGTGTATAGGGTCTCCTACATAATTTACTCTCTTCAACACCTCACCTCTGTCTAACAGAGAACTCTCAGTTTTATAGTTTCTGTCTCAACCAGATGCCAGTTTTTTCTGTTTTAGCCTGTAATAATCTTGCACATGTTGGATTTTGCACATACATTTGCACATTTACTACCTCAATTATTTTTTATTAAAGAACAAAACATTGTAACTTGCACACTTTGCTAATGTATAAAGTGGGTTATTCAATGTTTATAATTTTGATTATTTTTTTTATGCTAGTTGTAATAGTAACTGTATATTTATAGTGTATTTCAATATTCTTTATATTTTGTATTCTATGGACATATTTCTTTAGTACGATACGATAATACGATACGATAATACTTTATTGTCAGACAGGTCTGAAATTTGTTTGCATCACAGCAGCTCCATTTGCAACATCACAGAAAGGACAAAGACAAGAAACAAGGATACGTACATTTAAACATTACAATCAAAGAAGGGCCCTTCAACGTACATTTGATCTGGGATTAGGCTCCATAGTTTTAGGATTGACTGGTGTACAAAAGAGTGCTTCAGTCTAACCTTATTAAATCGTGGAACCCTGTATTTCCGATTTGATGGTAACAATTCATATTCACTGTTCAAAACATGGTTGGGGTCAGAGATGATGGTGTTAGCCAGCCTTAAGATGTTATTATGATATGCTGATTCATAGAATTTCTCAAAGGGTTGACCTACAATCTTTGAGCAGATTTTCATTTGGTGGAGTAGTTTTGACTTTAAAGTAGTGGACAAACTCTTGTACCATGTAGTATAACAATACTGTAGAACACTCATAATCACAGAAGTAAAAAACAAAAGAAGAATTTGTTTACTCGCCCCAAAAGACCTGAGGCGGCGGAGAAAGTAAATTCTTTGTTTTGTCTTTTTACAGACAATGTAACTTTAGTGTTGACATGTACATTGTATGTACTGTTCCCGTGCATTGCTTGGATAACCTGCTGCTGTAACACAATCATTTCCCAATTTGGGATCAATAAAGTACATAAAAGTACTACATTTTACACATTTAGAGTAGTTTATGCAGAGTTTACTACCCTCTACTGGAGTACAGAGTGAATGCAGATTGTGCTATAAAAATAAATTATACATGATAAAACGTTATTTCATCCTTGAAATTGCTTAAATTGTAATAACGCTGAGATCACGTCTTTGTGCACATATATAGTGGGTTATTCAATGTTTATAATTTAGATTTTTTGTTATGCTAGTTGTAATAGTAACCGTATATTTATAGTGTATTTCAATATTCTTTATATTTTGTATTCTATGGATATATTTCTTTAGTGTTGACATGTACATTTTATGTACTGTTCATTGTGCATTGCTTGGATAACCTGCTGCTGTAACACAATCATTTCCCAATTTGAGTTCAATAAAGTACATAAAAGTACTACATTTTACAGACTTAGAGTAGTTTATGCAGAGGTTACTACCCTCTACTGGAGTACAGAGTGAATGCAGATTGTGCTTTAAAAATAAATTAAACATAAAACGTCATTTCATCCCTGAAATTGCTTAAATTGTAATAACGCTGAGATCACGTCTTTGTGCACATATATAGTGGGTTATTCAATGTTTATAATTTAGATTTTTTTTTTATGCTAGTTGTAATAGTAACCGTATATTTATAGTTTATTTCAATATTCTTTATATTTTGTATTCTATGGATATATTTCTTTAGTGTTGACATTTTATGTACTGTTCCTGTGCATTGCTTGGATAACCTGCTGCTGTAACACAATCATTTCCCCAATTTGGGATCAATAAAGTACATAAAAGTACTACATTTTAACAAAATTTAGAGTAGTATATGCAGAGGTTACTACCCTCTACTGGAGTACAGAGTGAATGCAGATTGTGCTATAAAAAAATAAATTAAACATCATTTCATCCTTGAAATTGCTTAAATTGTAATAACGCTGTGAGCTCACGTGTTTGTGCAGCATTTTAAGAAGCCTTTTTTTATTCCTTCTTTTTTTGGACACCATGAACGTATCGCGGAACCAATGTTTTCCTGCTGCTCGAGTTCCCTTCCGGTATGTTTTTGTCGTCCCACAGGCAGTAAAGTTGTTACCATGCTGATGTTTCTGTTCTCGTTACAGTCTGCTGTTTTAAAGATATTACTGGATTAACGGTGTAAATGTCGTGATAACAGGTAAATATAACATGTAACGTATTTAATGTCGCGTTAACTAGTAAGTTTAGTGTTTAAAAATGTGTCGATAATGTCTATTTTCTATCTGTTTTCTCTGAATGTGATATTCACATCGTTCCTCATGTTATCTAATATATTACAACTGTGTTTGTTTACTTTACATAGTGAAGAAGACTTTTGGGATGTTTCACCAGCAGTCTGTCAATAAGTTGTTACAAAAAGTGAATATAGATTTGTACGTTTTGCGTTAAATATAGGCAATATAATTAAATGGTGGCCATTATTTCATTTTCTTTTGTTTTGCTTAAGGATTCAGAATCAAACAAAATATATATATATTTTTTTTAATGTATATATATATTTATATTAATATATATATATATATTATGTATATATATATATTAATATATATATTAATTAATATATACATAATTAACTGGCATTTGGGTGTTTAAATATATCTTTTTAATTAAAGTTATTATGATCCAGCCTCACAGCAAAGTAGGTCCTTCAGTTTGTTTATTTGTTTATTTGTTTTGCACAATTTAAGACTATACAACATAACAAAAGAAATAAATTAATAATATAAAGTGCAGGAAGAGGCAAAAAACCCACTGGGCTTATCTGACGCCTCCACCTAGAGACAAGATTAATATAAAGAAATAATATGACATAATAGTAGTACATAATAGTGATAACAAACAATTAGGACAATATATATATAATAACAACAATAACAATACAGTAAATATATCAAAAAAGACAAGTGTGTGTGTGTGTTAAATCAACTCAGATGTTATTGTTAAGTTTCACATTAATGTAGCAAAGATCATTTCTATTTTCTAGCTGTTTTCTCTGAAGTTCATATTCACATCGTTCCTCATGTTATCTAATATATTAAAGCTGTTTGTTTACTTTACATAGTGAAGACTTTTGGGATGTTTTACCAGCAGTCTGTCAATAGTTTGTTACAAAAAGTGAATATAAATGTGTACGTTTTGCGTTAAATATTGTTTATTTGTTTATTTATTTTGCACAATTTAAGACTATACAACATAACAAAAGAAATAAATGAATAATATAAAGTGCAGGAAGAGGCAAAAAACCCACTGGGCTTATCTGAAGCCTCCACCTAGAGACAAGATTAATATAAAGAAATAATATGAATACATAATAATTATAACAAACAGGACAAGATATATATAATAATAACAATAACAATACAGTAAATATATCAAAAAACATAAGTGTGTGTGTGTTGCGTGGAAGTGTATGGTTAGTGTTTGTGAGGAGGATATTGATTTAAATATCTATAAAGACTTCTGGGAAATCATAACCAAACAACATTGTGAGTGGGAAAAAATAAAAAACATAAAAACAGATACATGGACAACATGGAGGAAAATCAATTACAAGACAGCAATTAAATTACCCTTTAAGTGACTTGAAACATTTGACAGATGAACAGTTTTTTGATAGATGTGAAAAGCTACTCCATAATTTGCTTCCCCTAAATCTTATCAAAAATTGACCTCTACTAGTGAGGAATTTAGGAGGATGAAGATCTAGAGACTGACGGGTTGAGTAAGAATGGACCTGAGAATTTGTTTTAAAATAGGTCTTGAACTGCTCAGGAATATTATAATAAATATAGTCTACATAATTAAATGGTGGCCATTATTTCATTTTTTCTTTTTTTGCTTAAGGATTCAGAATCAAACAAAATATATTTAGCAAAATCTTCACGTGTTCATGTCTCATATTTAACTCGCATTTGTGTGTTTAAATATATCTTTTTAATTGAAGTTATTATGATCCAACTTCACAGCAAAGCTGACATCAGGTCCTCCTTCAGTGCATCTCATATATGTTTTATTTTATATATTTATTTTGTGAGATTGAGGAGTGAGCAAAGAGTGGATACACGGTCATCTAAAAAATGGCACAAGAGATTTTTTAGAAAAATATCATTATCTTCCTCCCATTATGTGAGGTGCACTTTCAGTGAAGGTTCACTCTGCCCATCCTCCTTAATGACTTCCATAATAATATTTGACAGTCGGGCTAACATCATAAATAATTGGAGTCTCAGCTTGTTTTGTTTTTGCAAAATGTGTGGAAAGTCAAAGGTTGCGCAAATGTTTTATCTGGTGTGACTGTGCAGAAAACCAGACTCATATGAGTCCTTTTGGAGGGCACTGCACGGTCACAACTGTCCTGACACTGGAGATTACTTAGGTTATGTGGCATATTAAATGCAACCATTCAGTTTAGTTCTGTTCAGTCACAGTCAGACTCAAAGTTCACAAGGCCGTGTTTCTGTACTTAATGAATCAGGTGCACAAAGTTGGCTGCCTCGTACTTTGGCATCATCTCCAGCTTCACAGAGCATCCAAACACGGATGGAGTCACATGGAGGCAGAGTTGGCGGTTACAGATACCATGTGACAGAGTGTGTCATCACTGTGCGTGTGTCACACTCGCAGTTCTGGCTCGTGATGCCTTCACCTGCGTTTTGTCGTTGCCAATTTTTGAAATTAGGTGTGTATACATCTGTTTCACTGCAGCAAAGAGGCTGGCGAATAGAAAAAGCAAGTGTCCCGTGTATGTGTGTAATGATGGTGGGCAGTTTTAGCTAATTGTGGACCCGTGATCTGCTGAAATTAAATGACAACCTTTGCCTCCGATAATTACAGTGAATTTTTTAAGTAGTCTCCAAACAGTACACATGTAAATTTAGCTGTGCATCATCATTAGGGATTCAGTCTGAGCTGTCCTAACTCACCTTCACTGTGTGTCCCACAGCATAAATACAGACCTTCTCATCAATGGCCACGCTGTGGTCAAAGATCTCTGCTGTCCTGCCTCATAATGAGGAACAGTTTCCACTGCAGTTCAGCGACAAAGTGGAGTCAAGTGTGGTTGAAATGCTGAAACGGTCCAGGCAGCAGCTGTACAGCGACACCACGAGCGCCAGCCGGATGCTCAATGCTCAGATCGTTTTGGATTTTTCATGGGAGAAACTCAACACGGGAACATGGCGCCATGTGGACAAAGAATGGAGACGCGTTTATTCGTACGGCTGCCTGTTCAAAGTGGCCGCTCTGTGTCGTGAAGATCCGTCAGCAGATGAGCTCCTGCAGGCTGTGAGGACTTGTGACATGGGTTTACTCATGGGTGCAGCCATCATGGATAATATACTTCAGGTTATTGTTCGGATTCTGCAAGGTGAAGTCAGGAAATCCACTAAAGAAGAAGAAGAAAGTGAACCCACTGAGGTCAAGGTCAGTCCCTGGTCATTTTAGTTAAAACACACATTATTCTATGTGAGTTTGTCACTTTAGTTTATCATAAGTTATTAGTTACCTCGGTAGTGGTGGAAAAAGACTTGAAGACTTGACTTAATGCAACTTTATAACCTTGTTTTCCTGGAATTCTTTGAGTCTTAAAACTAATTGCTAAAGCACATTTATTATCAAATTTACAAAAATAAAAGGAAGGAAATCAGTCTTTATCATAAATAAGATGTGTACTGCTGGTTTAATTTAGGTGATCACCAAGCACACCTTTGTCATCAAAACTATGCATGCAAAACTACATAGAAAGGTCGTTTTATGCGGTGCAGCCACAGCTTAAATTCTTGATTCAAAGTTTGCAACAAACAATACCTGGACTTTTTAGAATAAGCTTCTCTGAAGTTTTAGACAAGTACTTCATTTGTCGCCCTCCGTCTTGTCGCCCTCCATCAGACGTCGCTGAAGATAAAGGGCAACAAACACTCAAATGTCAGATGACTTTGTTTAGATGCCATCGAAGTGGATAGTTTAGTCTAAGATTAGCTGGATTTTTCTGGACTACATCTTTGTTTTTCTTTGCCTTTTTACAAAACCTCAAAATTGAAAAAAGCATTTATTCAAACACCTTAACTATCCATGTCTATTTACAGTTATGATTAGTGACTTCTCTCCACCTCCCTACATTTTAAGCGTAGTTAGTTTGCCAAAATATAGAGACAAAATGCATAATAAACAAAGATAAGATGAATTCGATTGATGGCTTTATTTTTTTATTATTTTTTTTCAAAAATTACTTTAGATATCGCGATGATATCGTTATTGGGAGTTCTTTTGTCCACGATAATCATGTAGTGATAAGTGATGTCATGACAGCCCTGTCACAGACACACTGTTTTTCTTATTATTTTCCCTTAAACTTAAATTTCCCTTAATTTTAGAATTGAATTAAAGACTGTTGTTTTGGTTTCATTAACAGAGAATAAAGATCGAGTGCCCACATGTTCCTGTGATCAACGAAGAGTTGGCCGTTCCCAGAGTAAAGCGTCCTTCGCTGGAGAGCTTCAACACAAACTACCTGCTCCCCCTCAAACCAGTGATTTTAGAGGGGATCATTGAGCACTGGCCCGCCCTCAACGAACACCCCTGGAGGTTTGTTTTTTATTTTGTGTATTTTCTTATTCAATCAAAGGTTCTCCATACGATATTCATCGCGTAAACATAGCGCCCACCCTCCGGTTCCCCCTCAGGTAAACACTGTTAGCTCTGTCAGTACCGTTGTTGTTGTTAGCACTATTAGTTGCGAGCCGCTGTTTGTTTTGTCCAGATGACATGTTATGAACCCATTTATCATTATGTATGTTAAACTCATTTAGTCAAACTCTCTGCAAAACGTCTGCCAGAATATTATAGATTTGTTTTATAATCATAGTCACAAGGTTCATTTGGAAAACAACTCTCGGTATCAGTACAAGGATGTAGACCTCCATCATGGTTAAACACTATAACCAATCATGTGTTCAGTCTAGCCATGTGCTCGGACTGATTTACACTTGTGACACCAGTTGAGGTCACTTATCTATAGCTGTCAGGACAGAAAACCTGCAGGACTCTGGGACTGAAGCACCACTGAGCATGTGACATCATCAGTTTGTTACCAGGCACCGTGACGTATAGTGTAAATTTCAGTCTTAATTGCCTTAAAATGTGGGAACAATATAAACTGAATTAAGGTTGGTTTATTTGTCAAAACATCCCTGTGTGCCACCAGAGTCTGATAGAACTGCCTCTCCGTTTAAGATTATCCTTCACTGTCCTCCCTCTCACTGCTGACTCCTGACAGCTGACTATTCACTCTGACATCTGACATACGGCTCCTGGCATCTGACTCCCAGCTGATGGTGGAGGAGGACATCCAGAACGTGCACTCATGACATGATTTTTGAGCTTTGCTAGAATCCTGTATAACCAGATTTTGTAAAATGATGCTGTTGTATTTACAGATGCATTCATTTTTCTCCCTCCTGCAAAGCATAGAATACTTGAGGTGCGTTGCTGGCTGTCGGACCGTTCCTGTGGAGGTGGGGTCCAGGTACACGGACGAGGAGTGGTCACAGACGCTGCTTACGGTCAATGAATTCATCGATATATACATTTTAAATAAAGTAAGTGCGTCCTCATCAGGTCTTGCTGCAGTGCTGCATTGTTAACAAAGAAATATCTCTGTGTGACTTCTAACACGGTGTTTTGATTTTCATTTGCTCACCCAGGATGGAGTAAAAAAAGGTTTGGGTTATCTCGCTCAGCACCAGCTTTTTGATCAGGTATGATATTGTCTTTTCTGACTACATGATTATGGAAATAATAATCTATGAAGACCGTGAAGGATTGAATTCTCCTTATTTCCAGCTGTCATCCTCACACCACATCGCTTTGAACAGTATTGATTTTTTAGTCCTAATTTCACCATACAAGTCAATAAATTGTCTGGATTGAACTTTACAAAAAGGGCACCTTGTCAAGCTAAAAGTTATGTATTTTGCGCTGTTTGATAGATCAGAATGAGGCCAAACGCCGATTTTTCACATTATTTCCTCATCCTTCAGGAATCACCTAAAATCAGCAAATCATTATGCTAATTATATGTATCTAGAAAATGACTTTACAATGTCATATTATAAGTGAAAGAGACAAATTTGAGTTTTTCCTTTAGATAATGAACACATCTTAATTACAATCTGGGTTCTTTTCTTATAAATGATTATTTAGAATAAAGAAGAATAACATAATATAATGTGCAGAGAATTCTGAAGTACATGATGTCACTGTAACATGAACTGAATATTTTGAAAGCTAAATGTTGGAGTTTGGGTTTCTTTACTCTTCAATACTATTTTGACAGCAATGTCTGGCTTTATGTTACCTCACCACCTTAAAGGGTTAGCATTCTAACATTTGCTAATTAGCATGAAACACAAAGTGCGGCTGAGGCTGATGGGAATGTTATTAGTTTTGCAGGTATTAGGGAATAAATAGTTAACATTATAAACAAACATATCTCTAGTTTTATCTGTTGGTCAGGATTTTATAAGTAACTGTATATATAGTTTTATTTTATTTTTCATTTAATTCTACTCTAATTTAAATTTTGTATAGATGTTCTATGTGTGTGTAACGTGAAGGGCAGTGCCACTACTCCCTTTATTCACATGTTGGTGTGTTTATCGGCCGGTATCAGCAATCACTATTACACTCTGAATTTCTACAGTGAATTAAAGATATTAGAAGATTTGGGGATTTTGGGTTCCCCCCAAAAAGATAGCTTTTGAGTAGAAAATATGCAATTTCATTTTGGATTATTATTACTAAATAATCATTTTATTATTTACACATATCACAGCCTTCGTCCGAACATTTAATTCCTCTTGATATGTTTGCTCTGAAAAATCATATTCTCTGAATCAAAAGAGCAGAGTCAGAAAACTTTTTAAATAATGTTTCATTAACTATATTTATTCACAATTTTTTTTTTTTAAAAGTATCCAATATTGAGATATTTCAGTCTGGACAGTGGTGGACAGACTAATAGACCAATATTGTCGTCCCTAGAGCAATGCTTGGCTTCAGAGTGGCTAAAAACACTTAAAATACCATGAGCAAATGCAAAGTAAAAACAAAATAAAAAATGGTATTTTATGTTACTTGCTGGGAAACGTTGGCAAATGTTCTGATTAGAAACAACATGGTATAAATTTAGTCAACAAGTCTTAAATGTCCTCCTGATGTGATTTTGCTTGTTTGATGTTGCCGTAGATACCAGAACTGAAGGAAGACATCCGCCCTCCTGATTACTGCTGCCTCGGTGAAGGAGACGAAGAGGACATCACTGTAAACGCGTGGTTCGGGCCCGGAGGTACGGTGTCTCCTCTTCACCAAGACCCTCAGCAGAACTTCCTGGCTCAGGTGACGACATCAAGGCAGTTTTATGCATCCAGTTAGTGTCAAAGATCTGTCACATGATCGCAGTTTGTTTACCTCTTGGGATTTCCCCCCCCGTATTTATACATCAGGTGGTGGGAAGCAAATACATTCGCCTATATTCCCCAGAGGACACAGACAAGCTGTACCCTCATCAATCACAGCTCCTTCACAATACCAGTCAGGTGGGATTGACAGTCCATAAAGATAGTACATGTTGAGCCTGCAAATGTATGCAGCATTTCCAATTTCTGACTGTTTCCATGCAGGTGGAGGTGGAGAATCCAGACGCGGAGCGCTTCCCGGAGTTTGCCGACGCTCCGTACCTGGAATGTGTTTTACATCCTGGAGACGTGCTGTTCATCCCCGTCCAACACTGGCATTATGTCAGATCCTTGGAGCTCAGCTTCTCTGTCAGCTTCTGGTGGTCATGACTGTAGATCCATAATAAAAAGTTATTTTTTTTACAGTACAATTTGAGTTTAGCTTGTTTTCTGCTTGGAAATCAATTTGGAGTTTTTAAACTAATTTAGGGCTAATTGTCATAAATCTTAGGACAACCGCTGCTCACACAAACTTTTGATCCATGAGCAATGAACACACACTGCTGAGTGATTAGTTTAATTGTGCTGATGATGATTGCAACAGCATCTATTGTGTGGAAAGCGAACAGCAGGGGAAAAAAAAACAAATGAGCAGTTAAAAATGTTTGTGCTCATTTCCTCCTGCATATAATTACAGAGAGTTGTTAGTCATCTCATTTGATAGGATATGTTCCTCTTTTCAAATTGGCATATTTAATTGTGTTCTCAACCTTATTCCTACAACTATCCTCAGATGTATGATTTCCATAATTCATGGAAATGAGGCAAGTCTTCAAATTTAATAACCCAGTGAGCTACAGGTATAAAGATGTGGTAATAAACACAGCTCTCTGGTTAAACTGACAGTCAGAGGCAATCAAGCAGGTCACAGATGAAAATTAATAAATTAAATGAATTAATCCCCTGGGCACAGACAGACTTTGAAATTAAAACTGTCTCTTTGGTTAAGTACCCTGACAGTCGAGCACCAAAAACACAACACCTGACTACAAAGACAGCATTTCACATCTCAGACCTCTAACAAGCCCCAGTCGTGTTTCCCGTAGGTCCATTTCAATAAAAACCCTCTCATTAGAACCATGAAGTATGTGAGGATGGGACAAAATGAAGTAGATCAGCACTGATGTACACATTTGATCTGCTTTTCAACCAAAGTCACAGTCAGCTGAAGTAGTGTTCTGGGAAATCAAGGCTGTAAAAGGCAGAATACTGCTGAGGAGGTGAAGACTTGTGTGGGATTTTGTTTTAGTAAACACAAGAAAATTATTTTGAAAAAACAGAATTTTGAGTATAAACAAAGAAAGTACAGTCTAAAACATGAGAAAACAAATGTGCAATTTGCTGCAAACGTAAAACATAATGTGTTTAAATAGTCTATGAGGAGTCATTTTGTGACTGAAATTGGAATCGCTGTTTCTCTAAGTGCCTTTAAATATGTGCTCATATACATGTACGTATTTTAATTATGAATAGTTAATAGGTTTACTTATCTTGACAGCTTCCATGCTGCAGATTTGGGCTGCTTAGCCGACTAATCGCTCGTTTTGGTCTTTAGTTAATTAGCCATTTTTTTTATGCTTTTTTCATGCTGAATGACTTATTTCAAAACAAAAGATTTAAAGTGGTGCTTTGTGTGATTCTTTGTGGAGAAACTCAGTTTTAGCGATCTGTCGATTAAATCAACTAACTCAATTAGTCAAGTGTTATTCGACTAAAAGATTCTTTGGTCGAGGACAGCCCTACAGCAGATAAAATGTGTTTTTATTTATTTAGCCTATTTATTTATTTTAGGGCTGTCAATCGATTAAAATATTTAATCGTGATTAATCGCATGATTGTCGATAGTTAATTGCGATTAATCACATTTTAGAAGTATAAAGTAGCAGGAAATGGAAATAATCATGTTAAGTACATGTAACTCAGAATAGTACTTAAGTATTCTTGAGTAAATGTTTAGTTACTGTCCACCACTGCTTTTAACCTTGTCTACTCCATGCAGCATAGCTTTATACCAGGGCTGTCAATTGATTACAATATTTAATCGCGATTAATCGCATGATTGCCCATAGTTAATCGTGATTAATCACACATTTTTCCATCTGTTCAAAATGTACCTTAATAGGGAGATTTGTCAAGTATTTAATACTCTTATCAACATGGGAGTGAACAAATATGCTTAATTTCTGCTAATGTATGTATATTTTACTTGTAATTAGTTAAAAACACAAATCAAAGACAAATATTGTTCAGAAACCCTCTCAGGTACTGCATTTAGCATAAAAAATATGCTCAAATCATAACATGACAAACTCAAGCCCAACAGACAACAGCTGTCAGTGTGTCAGTGTGCTGACATGACTGACTTGACCCAAACTGCATGTTATTATCATAAAGTGGGCATGTCTGTAAAGGGGAGACTCGCAGGTACCCATAGAACCCATTTTCATTCACATATCTTGAGGTTAGAGGTCAAGGGACCCCTTTGGAAATGGCCATGCCAGTTTTTTCTCACCAAAATTGAATGTAAGTTTGGAGCGTTATTTAGCCTCCTTTGCGACAATCTAGTATGACATGGTCGGTTTTTTAATACAATTTTGCGTTAATGCGTAATTTCTTTATTTGTCAATAGTGCAATATAAGTGAGCAACAAGAAAACAGGCAGTGCTTTACAAGTGTGCTAGAAATGGTACAATACAAGTGACAAACACATAAAACATAAGACACAGCACAAGACAAGCCGGAGAACTAGACTCAAACTCACCGATGCAAGAGACAAGAGAGTAAGCGGCAACATGGACAGCTACAATAACGTCGACGAGAGGAAAGAGAGAAAGAAAAAATATGACACGCTTAGGTGTGTGTGTGTGCTTGTATATGGGTTTTCAATATAAAAGATATAGCAGGGAGAGATAGAAGGGGCACAGAAATAACCAAAAGAAGAAGTTTTTAGTCTTTATTTATGTTGTGATTTTCATTTGAGAGTCATTGTGGAATAAATAATAGCTGATGCATTAAACATTGCCAGTGTTCAGGTAATAGACTCATCCAAACCTGGTTACTTTCCTTATACGAGGTTATCTAAACCAATAATATGAACACTGCCTCTTTAATTCTGTGAGTAAATGCTGTGTACTTCACTTAGCCCATCAGCGCTTCGTTGTTGTCAAGTATGTGGCACAATTGACTTAAGATCACACAAAACTGCTTACTCTCATTATAATGCAATCAATACTCAATTACCAGTGAAGTAATGTGGGACCTCTGGGCCTATAACCCTCTCTCTCTCCTCCTGCTCCTCTTTTGATTAATGGCCTAATGGATTTTCAAATAAATCTGGCAAATCAGGATTAAAACCAGTAGATTTATCTTGTTTTGTGGTACAATAAACTGGATGTACACAGTTGTGGTGAGTAAAACCCCCCCAGCACTTGGATCTGAAAGGTGTAAAAAAAGAACAGTTCCTTCTGAAGGAACATTTCATCTGTTCTGTAACTCAGTTCAGTCAAGGAGCATAAAGTTCAAGTGTGGGCCCTCAATTTGTCTGATTTACAGGTTATAAGCATCTTAATCAATAAGCGTGACCTCAGTAATATTCCTCTGCATTAATGTTTATCTATAGATCGAACCTTTTATGTCAGTGTTTCAGTGGCCTCGACTGTGTTTTACATCTACGCCATGTGTTTATTACAAAACACTACATAATACAGTAAATCTTTATGCTCGCCATTTACGATTAAATCACTTAAAAACTTTATTCATCAAAGATGAAAAACAATATGCAAAATTTACAAAAACGGAGTTAAGAACAATGATTGTCAGGCATTAATTAGTTAACATATACTCTGAAACATGACAGGAACAATATCACATTATATTCTCATCTATTTTATCAAACTGTCAATCATGCTGACTAACTATGAACAGCTCTAACAGTTTTAGATGCATAACATATTTTCAAAAATATGACACTGCCTTTATTAACAAACCTGAGCTGAAAGCAATGCAAATAAGTACAAGTGATTATTTTTAAAATGCTCCAGTAAGACAAACCGTGGAGCGGTGCAGGAGAGAAATAATGTTAATGGTTAGTGATGATACTGTGTAGTGTCGGGTTATTAGAACAGACAGTGCAACGGACAATCCAGACTGATTGATAACCGTGTTATGCTATTCAGATGTTTTCTTAAGGCAACAGTTTTAGCTATTTTGAGTGTGAATGTTATCCAAAATATATATGACCTACAGTGCATTATAATAAAAGAGATTATAAAATAACCCCTCATGAAATAAAAGATAAAGGATTGGGGTTTTGTTCTGATGTTCAAACTTCATCCTATAAAACTGAAATGTCTTCTTTCTAATATTCCTGCATATCGACAGAGACGTTCTGCGTCTTCTCCACCACGAAGAAGCAGAGCGTCCCAGTGAAGCCCAGGATGACCATCAGCAGCAGCTGCCACTTCAACACCAGGTAACCGCTGTAGAAGAACGCCACCGCTGCAAAAACAGACTGACAGAGGAGAATAGATCTTAAGATTTTTTTTTAAGTTCAACCGACAAGATCCATGATCGTTGACTAGGAAGTTCATTGTACAAGTTTCATAATTGAACTTTAATTGTAGCGATGCACCGATTCCGATTTTTTAAAAGTCTGATGTGCCGTTTCCGATTGTTTTTGTCTTACAACTGTAACCCTTTCACAGTGTGTTTTCTGTTCATGGAAGTTAATTAAGACATTTCTAGAAGACCAAAATGTTAAATTCAGTGTTCAGTTGTACTGAGCTCCACCCTCTCGTGTCACTTGTGGTTGCAAAAAAACAAGATGGCCAAAAAGAAGAACTCGAGGCTTCAAAACCGTAGTCCACAAGCCAGTGGGTGACTACATCCACTTCTTATACAGTCATGTGCAAAACTAGGGGGCGCCATCATGAAACTAAAAAATATCAAATACAATTTCTCCCTTGTGGTTTCAGATTTTTTCTCAAAGAAAACAGGACGGGTGATTTACAGAGCACACACGTGTGCTGTAACAGACAAAAGAATATGCAATTTAATTTCAGCTGAATTTAAAATACCACAATGTCCAGGGTTTATTTCTTGTTAGAGACCAATTTTGCAGCAAAGACAGCGGGGGGATTAAGTGGCGTGTGTGGGTCTTGTTCTTTTCCTTTTTAATGGCTTCAGGTGAATTTATTTCATACTTGACGAGACAACATTTTAACCCAGCTTTGCTCAGCTCTGCTAACAATGCCTGAGAATTGGCAACTTGGGATTACCTGGATGAATTTGAAGATGGCAAAGGCAGGCGTGCTGTGTTCAGCATAAACACAGCCTAATATGCTGTAGAGCTGCGTGTTGAAACAACTGTCCCCCAGTCCGAGCAAGAAGCTGCACAGCAGGGCGATGGATACGCTGAGGGAGAAAATATAGCTCTTATTAAAACTAAACAGAACAGTGTTCACTCTTCTGTATTGTTAAATTGTTAGAGAAATGACCTACCTTGGAGCTAGATATGGTTTACTCTGGGTGGTGGTATTAAAGACGATGGGGGCATCATCTGGGATGTTGAGGAAGATCAGATAGATAGCGACGAAATGGACAACCATTCCCAGAAACACCACAGAGGTCCGTCTGAAGCGATTGTTCTTACACAGCAATCCAAACAAGCCTCCACCTGATGAACATATTTAGGAATTCAGTGACTTTCAATCACCTAAAAACAAGCTCTGATTGAGGAACGTTGACTTACCCACAATCTCTCCGAAGCCTACCACAATCCCAGAGATCCCAATCAAGCCTTTAGCTGCCACCCCAAACTGTGTAGTCGCCCCGATACACGTCCCATACACTCCGCTGTAGAAAGATAGCTCCAGGCCTGCAGAACAAGGAGGGCACGCTCTAGCTGCAAGCCTTTTCACTGGAGGTTTAGATACTTATTACATTAATGCATTCCCCATGCGACTTACCGCTGTACGCCATGCAGGGACTCAGGAGCAGTATAGTTTTACTCTTCAGGAGTTGCAGGATGGTTTCTGAACGGGAGAACACACAACACACTGATTTGAATGCTAATAAATACATATTATATGCCTAACAAGTGGATTGAGTTCAGATAGAAATGTAGATTTTAAGGCCGCATTACCCTCTGACAATTTAAGTCCAATGCAGATAAACAATGAGAACATATTCTGTCTCAATAAGGCAAAAATAAACCAGATCTAAATGCAGGTGGAAAAACACATAAGGGAGAATTTCACCCAGGCGGTTAGTGAAATTCAGATTTCAGGTTTGTTTATATGCCTGGATGGCCTCTCTTGACATGAATCAGTGTGCATCTTCGATAAACGTGATACCTTTGCGGCAGGTGTGCACACGTCTACAGCCACAAGATACATGCAAGACAAAGAGCAATCTGATCATCTAAACAACTTCAGGCTGCACTGAAAGCGGCCGCAATCGCAGCACAGATTCCTGTCGACAAACAGAGATATAATCTCAAACAGGCCATTTCTGTGTACTCTCTTGTGTTGTTAGAAGATTTTTATCCACATAAAAAAAAAAAATTTCACTTGAAGAAAAACAAAACTGCCCGCTAGTTTCAGACTAAGAGCAGTGAAGTGTGGAGGTTACCTGAAGTATGCCAAATAACATTTCTGTTACGTCTGTAGCGCCTGTTTCTGTAATATTTTGCGAAAAATCTCAGATGATACAAATTAACACCGCAAGGAAGTAAACACAGTATCATTTCTATTGCATGTGCATGTTTAGCCATGCTAACGGCTGAAATACAATATTTCTTTTATACAGGCATTCATGGTTCCCAGACGATGAATCCTAAAGACTTTGGTGATCTCCTGACTTTCCTCTAGCGTCACCATGAGGTTCATATTTGTGATTTTGAGTGAAATGTCTCAACAGCTGTTGAATGGATATGCTGTGGAATTTGGTTCAGACATTCGTGTTCACCTCAGGATGAAGTGAAATAACTTTTCATCCAGCGCCATCATCAGGTCAAAATTTCAGTTTGGCCAATCGTTTATGACTAAATATTTCCAAAACTGATGACATTCCCATCCTCCTTAGCTATACTTTTTGTGCTAATTGGCAAAAGTTGGCATGCTAACACGCTAAGAGCCACTAGAATAGAGGCAGATTCTTAAAGGGCCAGTGTGTAGCATTTCGGGGGATTTATTAGCAGATATGGAATATAATATTCATCGCTAAATTTTCATTAGTGAAACTAAGAATCATTGTGTTTTTGTTAGCTTAGAATGAGCCCTTCATATCTACATAGAGAGCGGGTCCTCTTCATGGAGTGTGTTTCTACAGTTTCCCAGAACAGACAAACCAAACACTGGCTCTAGAGAGAGCCTTTCATGTTTTTACGTTACCTGAAGGTCACCGTAGTTCTCCGACACGCTTGAGAAACTGTGTTAACGTGAGCCGCCGAGTGCAAAACTGTGGTACCGCCAGCCGCCGTCTGACTTCCGTTGCTCCTTAAGTAGTGTTATTATGGTAACGGCGTTATCACGGTTTTGCATTCGGCGGCTCACGTTACTGCCGTCTTGGAAAGGGAGGAGTGAGCACAGGGGTACTCGGTTGGTTGCAATCTGCAATCACACCTCTAGATGCCACCAAATCCTACACACTGTCCCTTTAAATCCATACAACGTACTAATTCTAGACAATAAGTACTGCATCATAATGAAATGTTGTTTTAGCAGGTAGTATACAAGGAAATCCACATACTTTCCATTACATACAAAAAAAGGAGATGATACAATACAAACACGAACTACTTCACATATAGACATCAAAATGTATTTTTCTGATTTAACACAGTTTTAGTTTTCAGAGATTTTTCTGGAGTTGTCTCCCCAGCACACACAATTTGTTCAAATGTTTCCCAGCTGTGAGCAACTCCTCAATGTCTTTTGTGTATTGCATCATGGTTGAATAGTGTGCATCAACAGTGCACTCAAAAATCAGGTTTAGTATGCATACTATCTGGTTGTATACTTCAATTTGCCCCTTTTCCAACATGATATAAACCTGTTTAGAGTGAGTATAGTATGGATTTATACGGATGTATATATAGATAATACAACTTACTGAATTCCGTCTTGGCATCCTGCACGGCAGTGTTCGCTCTGTGTTTATACCTAAACAACAGAAAACAAATCTATTTTAATTTTGACAAAGCTGAAATGAATCAATAGAAATAAACTGCACACACAAACAATGTCATAACTTCCTTTAAGTGACAAACAGGTAAAGTGATTTACAAATCAAAGACACTTTAACTGCATAAAATCACAAGGATTCCTGAGAATCACAACAAACTGCAAAAAAAAAGTGTTTTTCCCAGTAGATGACGGCTCTCTATAGGAGCCTTTGTTATGCTGTTGGAATCACCAAACTCAGCCAATAAGCAAGGATCAAATAGCTGCATCTAGGAGATACTTGAAACACTTTCTTAACACAAACAGACAGACTTAGAGGCTTAGAGAATAAGTGTTGTCCAAAATTAGCACTAACAACATTTCTAAATGATCTACTAATTTCAGTCTCATCATGTTTTTCACAAAGCTGATTTTCTTAGTGTTGAAATGCATCAGGGGCGGGTACTTTTCCCGTGACTTTCAGGGGTCTTTGATGCCAGCTATCTCATTATTGAAGCCAGACTTTGTCCGGATTCAAGCCATAAAAATGTAAATAATGTTGAGGGCCATGCCCGGAGAATTTTTGTTCTTTAACCGCCGTCACCCTCAAAGAGAAAGCCTCTGTCCCAGCTGCCCCAAATCGGCCTGATTGCACCCTACTTGTGTAAAGTGTGATGATTAGGCTCGACTTTGTCAAAATTGCAATGATCTGCGGAAAAATGGTCTGTCATTTTTGTGAAGGACAAGAGTGATTTAAAACTACTGCAGTGGTAAGTCGTCTTGCAAAATTCAAGGTATGTTATTTGAAGAAATATATATTTTTAGGTGGTTTGGTTATAGTTTCACATGGTCAACTGGATAAAAGGTAAATTTACTTTTTTGTCATGTTCACTCTAATATATTTGTATATGTATGCATAAAACAGTCTATTTCACTTTTTATTCATCACTTGAGCTTCGTACCCTCTTTGTCCTTTTTCCAGAAGTGGTTCAGACATTTTTTATATATCCTGAGTGATTTTGACTACAGTGAAAAGGGTGTAATTATCTTAAGTATGTTCATTTACATCACGCGTGTTGAGAGCAGCGACTGCCCTTCCTCTTCAGAGAGCATCTCCTCGTCATGATGGCTCTTTCTCAACACCAGGAAGCTGAGTGTGCCGAGTATGGAGGCGACCAACAGGGACAGAAAAATGTTTTTCCTGCTGCTGTCTGAGAGAGGAAGATTAAAATAAACCGCTTAATTAAAATACACAAGATATATTAACAACATTAAGCCAGGAGCACATTCAGAATAACCAATCACTCACATAATCCTCTTGGTATTTTGCTTTCATCATCATCATAGATTTTGCTATTATAGTCACGTCAGTACTTACTCCAGTTTAACCCTACCTGATATCTCTGTTTTTCCATTCCAGTCAAAGTAAATGTAGAGATTGCCAAACAGCATGCTGTAAATAAGATAAAACAGGTAAACTAAGTGAGTTGACAAACAAAAATAAGTTTCAATCGTCCATTTTTTCACATTAAACCTTTTTTTTTTTTTAACTCTTTGGGTAATTTGACAAAACAATTCCACCTCAAGGTCCATTTAGTAGCTGCTCTGGAGCTTTCAATCATATATCATGTGATCTTCATCAGTGGACAGAATTTGCTCCGCGTCATAGAATTATACATTTTGAGATTTTAGGATTTTTTTCGAGCACTTTAAGGATGAAGATCATGCAATATGATTGAAAGTCCAGAACAGCTACTATTATATAACTATAGAACGAAGTTACATTTTGTTCCCTACAAATGATGCGGTCACCCAACCCGATATCATGGGAAGGCGTATAAATAGCACGACATTACAAGGACATGCGTGTCATGAGAACGCATTTTAGCCTTTACCCGTGCCTTTTTTACGCCACGCAACAAAACGTTATGTTTAGATAATAAAATGACTTAGTTAGGTCTAGGAAAAACATCGTAGTTGGGCTTAAAATAAGTACTTAAACTGAGAAAAAATACGTACAGAAACAACGTAACGTCCAGAAAACACGTCACAAACATCGAAACACGTCAAAAACGTCACTTCAAAATGACTCAACAATAGTCTTGGACAAGAACACCAGTCTCGAACACCGGCCTCCTGGGTGAAAGTTGTGTGTTTGTTGGACCCATCCACCTCCCGATAAGCAGTCTCCCTCGCTTTTTATTCTACGTCACTAGCTCTGAGCGTAGCATATTCACGCGGATGTGTTTCCATTGCAGTCAGTACAGACTACATGGCGTACAAATGACACACAAAAGCAAGAACGGCGTTCTTATTCACTTTACACTCAAAATGACTCGCAAATTATTATTGTCATTCATACACCATTAGCGCGACCAGGGCGAGTCACCACTTGGACCAATCGGGGACCAGAGAAATCATTCCCTCAAAAGTTTTTCATAATCAGAGCAATAAGATCTGAGATTTCAAGTTTTACTTAAACATTCAAACATTTAGTTGTAATGCCCTTTGTGCAATTAGTTGTGTCCAAGAAGTTTCGTGTGAATCAAACCTCTGGTGGTGTAGGACTCTGGAGCTTTCACAGCTTAAATGTTGACCTTTAGTTAAAGTGATCCCATTAGTGTAATTAAAAAACACTGGCTATAAGAGTGCTATCTGAAATGTCATCTGAGAAATCATGTTTGACAGACAGAAAAAGCAAATTACAAGGACTGGACTTTTTTGTTGTTGTTGTTTGGATCAAATGCTGACTTTCTAAACTAAACACAATAATCTGCATTTCTGCCTTTGAGGGTGCTTCTCTTATTTTTTGGTGAGCTGTTTATTGGCCTTTCATGGTGAACAGGGCAGTCCTATAAAATGCTGTGATCTATTTATGTCTTTAATTACATATCACCTAAACTAAAAAATGCAGATGAGCAATTAGTCCTTCCCGAAGCCTCAGCGAGGGATAACAGGGGGTTATTCATAAAAGATAACAGTAACTGCATTCTGTGTGTGTGAAGAAGTGATTCATAAGTTTACTGTGGCAGAGATCACCACTGCAGAGGCAGATTAGCATTGCCCTATTGTGAGCTTTGGAGCAGGTGACAGCCAATGTAATTATTATACTAATTCAATTTGCATATTTTAACAAATACAAATTAGTTGTCCAAGCCAGTGTGCAGGAGCAGCGGGCCGAATACAAGAGATGAAAAGGCCAAAACTCTCACCTGCAGGAAGCTGTTTAAAGAGGTTTGGATGGGTTTTTTAATATTTTGCAGAGAAACTAATGACTCACTAACAGATACAGCAATTTGTAACACGATTTATTAAATATATTCTAAAATAAAGCATACAGTAATATCCTGTCAGGCTAAAAATACAGGCCTGACAGTATTTTTTGGCTGGTGCAGCATAACAGTATCTTTGATCAACTGGAATAGTTGCATCAAACAAAAACAGGAGAAAAACATGAAAAACATGGTGATGAATTGTGTTTTATGCACTGAATGTAATGATGGGAAGACACAATATAATGCAGGCTACATTAATAACAACCCTGGGTTGGTTTAGGAAGCAAATTAGCAGGAGGATTTATTTTTTTACAAATTTATATTTAATTCACTAAAGGCCGTAGTTAAAGCTGCAGTGGGTAGAAATGGAGCAAATATGATTAAAAAAAGTTATTTTTATAAAACAGTCACTATATCCTGACAATCATGTGCCTCTTTGTCCTCCGGTGCTCCTAACGGCATCTGCAAGATTTCACAGACCGGAGGAAAACAACCAATCAGAGCTGAGCTGGAGTCTGCCCTCCAGCTGCCGTCTCTGAGCAATCACTCGCGAACTCCGATCAAACGGTCAAACTAGTCAACGCTGATCAAATATCAATCAATATTCTGTTACTGTAAAGCCTATTCAAGCCGGCAGCCATGTTGAGATCTGTTGAGAAAATACCAAGCACCGACCACCAGCCGGAGCACAGCCAATAGGAATGCTCTCTCTCTGAAATGACCTGTGATTGGCCAAAGTCTCCTATCACGGACTAGATTTTTTAAAGCCTGAAAACAGAGCCATGAGGAGGTGCAGAAGTCTAGTTTTCTCTCAGAACACTTGAATTACAATATGCTGAAAGGTTATTATGGGATTTTTGCCCAATGATGCCAAAAGAATTCTGCCTATAAGCTTTAAATCATTTTCAGAGAATCACATCCAAGTTTTAAAATGTAGTGTAGTTTAAATTAATGAATGCATCTATTACAACTGAATGGACTGAAAACTGGAGTGTAACTGTGTCAGTAGCTGCATACCTGCACTGTAGGAGAGCCCAGAACATCCCTGTGTTCCTATTGATGGTGGAAGCATCTGAGTTCTCCACCAGAAAGTGTCCTTGAGCCGTCCAGAGCACTGTAGGAAAGAGAGTTAGACTGGTCATTTGAGACAGAAACATTTAACCAGTCAGTTAATTGCAGACGCAAAGTGAAATATTATCTCTCTGTGTTGGTAAGTAATGCCTCTAACCACACAGTAGCTCCGGGACATGATACAAATTCATCACAGGCTGCATTAAAAAAACAGCCCCAAATCATTTCTCTTCATTTTCCCAGTAAACGCTCAGCAGAGCTTTCTCAGTATTTTCACTAACATCTGCGAGCGAGCTCAAAGTGCTGCGCACTATTTACAGAAACAGCTCCTAACCCATTTAAGGTCTAATTTGGGATATACTGTTTACTCGCATCAACACATCCCAGTCATGATAATCCCTGTATGCATGATTAAACACTAGTTGGAACACAGAAACGGAGCTTTAATAGGCTGCAAAAAAAAAAAACAAGTTGAAGTATTTATGTGTACTTTTTTTTGTAAATGGGATGTGATTCAGAACGTGCCAAAAAATGTAAACCTGCATATTCTGAATAAAAACTGGCATATAAATACACTGTAAACTAGAGCTGGAATGATTACAGTGATTTAATGTAACGAAGTAATAATACTTCATTACAGTACTTTTTGGGAGTATTTGTACTTTACTTGAGTTTTTATATTTCTGTCAATTTTCTCTTTTACTACACTACATTTCCTGAAAAAAATGTGTACTTTTACTCCAATACATTTCCCTTAAGCATTTTCGTTACTTGTTACTATTGCAAGCAAGCAAGCAGGTTTGGCAAATCCGTGGTCCTAGCTTGCAAGTTACATCATTCACGTGACGGTCAAGCGCAAACAAAGTGCTCTCAAAGCTGTAGTTAAGTTTCGATTTCCGCTCAAGTTCAGGCAGGCTGCATCTCATCATGCTGCATGCTTCTTGAGACTACGAGGGAAGAAAAACTGGATTTTGTTCTTTAAATCCTTTAAGTTGTGGATACCTTGTTTTTCTTCAAGTGTAATGTAGCCTCCATTTTTAAGGTGGTGTACATGTTAAGAGGAATAATGAGGGCATGGTCACACATTTTCGAATGCAAAGATGTGAATTTGCTTTGCAACCGGAAGAGAATGTTTTTTTTGCACTTTTGCTCGCATAGAATGGAGGTGCAAGAGAGGCAAATATTAATTTCATGCATGTGTGACCGCCCCATGCTTTTTTTATTAACAGCACTTGTACTTTTACTGTCAATACTTAAGTACATTTAATATCAGAAAATTATGTTTAATACTTAAATATCAGACACTTTTAAGACTTTTACTCAAGTAATATTCTTATAGGTGACTTTAACTTCTACTAAAGTCATTTTCTGATTAGATATCTGTACTTTTACTCAAGTGTGGCTTTCAGGGACTTCATCCACCACTGGTTATCAATATTTTGATAATTGTCTAATTGTTTCTTCAAAAAGTCCAAAATGCCAAATATTTCCCTGTTTCAACTTCTCAAACGTGAGGATTTAATGCTTGTCTTTGTCATTTCTGGTAGTTTTGGGGTTTTGGAAACAAAAGAAGACATTTGACGATGTCACCCTCAGCTCTGGGGAATTATAATGAGCATTTTTCATAATTTTCTGGCATTTTATAGACAAAATGATTTATCATGAAAATAACCATGGGATAAGTCGATAATGAAACTGATCGCTGGTTGCAACCCTACTGGAAGCAAAAGATAAAACTCTAGATGTTAAATTAGAGTTAATGTAACTAATATTAGTAATAGAGCTGCAACAACGAATCAATTAATCAATTAGTTGTCACCTATTAAATTAATCGGCAACTATTTTGATAATCGATTAATCAGTTTGAGTAATTTTTTTAGAAAAAAGGGTCAAATTTCCAGCTTCTTAAATGTGAATGTTTTCTGGTTTCTTTCCTCCTCTATGACAGTAAACTGAATATCTTTGAGTTGTGGACAAAACAAGACATTTGAGGATGTCATCTTGGGCTTTGGGAAACACTGATCGACATTTTTCACCATTTTCTGACATTTTATAGATCAAACAACTAATCGATTATTATAGTTGCGGCCCTAATTAGTACAAATATAATAACTTGATTCTTTTTTCTTGACATTATAACCCAGGTTTCAGGTCTGCAAAGTATACGGGGAGAGTCATTGAAAATAGACAAAGCTCCAAAAACAAAAGTCGTCTTAAATGACTGTAATGTGCTCAAATTTTTCCTTTAAAGTTTACTAATCACCGCCTCGACTATAATCTGCATGCTTCTGCAAACATTTCCAGAGGTTACAGTTTAAGCTTCAACATTAACCAAATATAAAAACAAATTTCACATGTGGTAGAGGAACTTACTGGCTGCTCCCATGCCGATCAGCACAGAGGTCAGGTAAAAGGACCATGTTGCAGGGATGATGAACACAGCAATGTACCCACTGCACAGAGAGCATGTATAGAATAGAAATGAGCAATGTGTTTGTCAAGATATACATCCTGTATGTAATTACCATGACAATGTTTACCTGTAGAGTAGGCCACTCAGAAACATGGTTATCTTCGGTCCAATTACTGCAACCACTGTTGGTGCAAGTAAATTGGAGAAGGAAAAGACCCCATAGATGATTCCAAGACTGTGAAGGAGGGAAAAGAGGATTCAAGTTGTACTTAAATATGTACTTGAACGTTTTTTTCTCCATTCTGAGTTGAGGATGTGACCTACCTGTGGTACCCACTCCCAGTGAAACTATCATTCTGCAGGCTTTTCACCACAGTTTGCTGAAAATAAGATGAAAAGCACAAAGGGTTAGACTGGACAAAATGGGTCATACACTGTAAACAATTGCTGTTAATTTACAGCAGGATTTCAACAGTATTAACCTGTTATTGCTAAAAACAGTGATTTACTGTTAATACAAAAGAAAACCTGTTAAATTACGCTCATAGGCCATTTAACTGAACTATAATGCATTCTTAAAAAACAGCACTTTACTGCTGATCAACTGTCTAAAGTATCATCAGTAACCGTTTCATGCAGTATTTTTTTTAATTCTGGGACCTGTTCTGCACATGTGAGGCTTGTACATTGTACATGATTGTAAAATCAGTGAATTAGCTTTATTGTTCTTCACTCACATGTTGTTATGGTTTGCATTCTGTGCTTGTAGCCAGCTATAGACAGACATTTTGGGAAAAGTGTCAACAAGTCTATTACTAGTCTATTACTAACAAGTGCCTTTAATTGTATTTAGTGTGACTATTCCTATGTCTGTAACCTGCTAAGTCTATTCATCTAGGCAAAAAATAATGCCAATTAAAATGTATGTAAAAAATACAACCTAAATAGTGCATTAAAACAAATCAGTAAGATAATGTAAAAGAAAGGTGGAAAAACAGCTATATAATGTATCTTTAAACAGTAAATTAACTGTAAAATACTGTGAAATTAATAAAAACAACCAGTTCAAACTGTATTTTTCATTAACAGTACAAAGCTGTAAATTTCAGCGACAGTATAATAATGTTAATTTTACAGTAACATAAAGGCAACCCTGCTGCCAGTTCTTTACTGTTATTTTACTGGGAAATTCTTAACAGTGTAATTATGTCCTCAAGTTTGATCATTTCACTGAACATTGAAGGAAATTGGAAACACGAGGTGCGCCTGACATACAGCTCTGACTGGTTGGTTTCCCACTTTAGACATCTGAAGTGGGATTTTTTTTTTAATAACAAAACCAAAAAGCATTCGATTTATGGTTTATTGTTCTCCACATAAAGGTATTTAGTAATTATTCTCTATAAATTGTACAAATTAAACTATTTTGTGTATTGCCAGAATATATCTCCAATTGCACACAACATTGAATGTGTTTTTACAGAGTCAAGTGACAGGAAATCTGCTGCATGCATTAAAATCTTAGCTCAGTTCTTCTGCATGCTTTTCTGATAATAAACTTTTAAAAGAAACAACAACAACAACAACAAACAGATGTGAATTTACAGTCTAATAAGCACAAGTTTGGATGCGTAATAACTGCGTAATAAACTTACTTCAACGTTCCCACAGGTGGTGAAGGCTGTAAAAATGAACAAAAATCCCACACCCAGGATCACCACGTTGAAAGTCCTTTTGTCTGCCATTGTGTGTTTTCTTTACTTACTTACTCGTCCTAGTAGCAACAATACATGTTAAACTTGGTAATGTTGTGCTGTGGCCTCATTTGAACTAGGAAAGACTCCCATACAGATGCATTAACGATAAATCCATTTGCACGAAGTCGCGCAACTTATAAGTAGCCTTTACTAACTGTTTAGTTCCAGTTTAATGCGCAAACAGCAGCAGTTATACCGGAGACTATATGGGACACACACAGCAACAGTGTGGAAGGGCACTTCCCTTCTATCATAAGTACGCATGACAACTTGTGACTTCAATTACAAGCACTTTTTTTGTAGTCTTCCTTGTTCTTCTTCGACTTTTCGCCATGGATTTCCTCTCTCTCTCCCTCCTGCTTCTTCTTCTTCTTGTCTAATTTGTTGCAGTCATTTACTCTAACTTATCTTTGCTGCCTTCCAGAGGAAACCAGGAGGAATATTCTCCCATGAAAAGCAAAACAGTCCTTTGACATTGAGCTGTTACTGTCAGTGGTGGAAAGTAACTAAGTAGCCTAAATTTAACCTACTCACGTACTTTCAACTACTTTTACTTTATTTGAGTACTTCCATTTTCTTTTTTTTTCTTTTTTTTTCTTTTTCTTTTTTATTATACATACTTGTACACACATAACATGACCATACCAAGAAGGAAAGGAAAAATAAATAACTAGATAAAAAAGAAAAGGAAAAAAAGGGGCAGGGAGTGCAGAGCAATCACTGGTTACAAAAACATTTTAACTTATATTACCACCTGACAGCAGTCGCACAAAAATACCCATTCCACATTGCATGTCATTTCAGCATAGACATAATTTATTTATGGACAGTCAGACTCCACAAGAGTGTGTGTCTCGACAGAATGCGGTGTGTTCAGGAATGACCTGATTGAAGTCCAAGGACCTTCAAGCCCACTGTCCAGTTTTTTTTTTTCAGTCGTGGCCGCTTGTTCCATTGAGACCAAGTCCAATTGTCCAAACTGAAACAGTTTAGGTTTCCTCACTTTTTGGAAAGTGTGGAAAGTGAGTACTTCCATTTTCTGCTTCTTTATAGGCTACTTCTGCTCCACCACAATTCAGAGGAAAATATTGTACTTTTTATTCCTTATGTTATACCTTTAGTTGGTAGTTACTTAGCAGATTCAGAATATTAATACAAAATATGATCAACAAATAATGATGTATTATTATATACTAAAGGTCCCATATTATAAAAAAGTGAGATTTTCATGTTTTTTTATTATAAAGCAGGCTTAAATCCTATATAAATACTGTGAAAGTATCGAAACACTTGATCCACAGGGAAATACACACAACCCGTATTCAGAAACTCTGCATTTGAAACAAGCTGTCAGGATTTCTGCCCATTCGTGATGTCACGAATATACAATATTTAGACCCTTTACACAGTTTTAAACGTAAACATTCTAAATGTGTCCCAGTTTATTTCCTGGTTGCAGTGTATGTGAATGTTATCAGCTGACAGGAAGTACACATGGACCCAAGCTGTTGCCTAGCAACGCAATTCTGTTGCAATTCCGTCAATTCGCTAAAACGGAGCGTTTCAGACAGAGGGTAAATACAGGTATATTCAGGCAGACAGTATGAGGAAAATAAAGGTTTTTTTGAACATTACAGCATGTAAACATGTTCTAGTAGAAACACAAAATACAAGTATGAACCTGAAAATGAGACGATATGGGACCTTTAAAGCTTCAGTAGGCAGAACGTTTTTGGCATCATTGGGCAACAATTCCATAATAACCTCTCAGATTTCAACATGGCTGGCGGGTCACAAACTTTCTCATTTTACAGCTAAACAGTTCACTACAAGATGTTTCTGAAGACATTCCAGGATGGAAATAGGCATTACAGTAACAGAATATTGATTCATATTTGATCAGCGCTGCCTATTTTGACCGTTTGATCGGAGTTCTCGAGTGATTGACAGCTGCTCGGAGACGGCAGACTCCAGCTCGGCTCTGATTGGTTGTTTTCCTCCGGTTTGTGAAATCTTGCAGATGCCGTTAGGTGCACCGGAGGACACCAGAGGACACAGAGGCGCATTATTTTTTTTTCAGATTACCTGTCTCATACACTACTGTCAGGATATAGTGACCATTTTATAAAAATAACCTTTTTTAATCATATTGGCTCCATTTCTACCCACTGCACCTTTAATAGTCTAACATAGGTTTTCAAAGTGGGAGGTGAGCCTCCACAGGGGTGCTCCAAACAATTTCAAGGAGCATTCAGTGAATTGAAGTGATTACATTTGGAAAAAAACACTTAATAATCTATGCCTAA
This sequence comes from Adelosebastes latens, assembly GCA_916700685.1. Taxonomy (NCBI): domain Eukaryota; kingdom Metazoa; phylum Chordata; class Actinopteri; order Perciformes; family Sebastidae; genus Adelosebastes; species Adelosebastes latens. The sequence continues at coordinate 44,438 of CAKAKR010034421.1, forward strand.
ATTGGATTACTGTTGCCTTGTTAGAGAGTATTAATACTGGACCATTGAACTTCTAGCTGGGATGCAAATTAAACACCAGGAACCAAGAGCCAGTTAACATTTTATTCAGGGAGGATAATAGGTGGAGGATGAAGGATGGATAATGGATGACAATAATGCAGTTGATGCTTTTGTTATTAATGCATCAGCTTCTTAAGGGGAAATACTTTAACACTCTCCATCCGGAACTCGGTCTGACTTTAGCTCACAGGTAAGTGGCCAATATTACACCGCTCCAGAACAATACCAGGATTGGGTTGGCAGCACGGTCTCAGTCAGAAGGGATCTGAACAGAACACACCCAACCTTTATATAGCCTCCCCTTCTCTAGACTCCTCCCCTTGATAATTAAGGTGAATCTGCTCCCACCTGGTCTCACAGGGTTGACTGCAGGCTTGAGATTTTGAACAACATTAGTTATATTACATTGGTTATCAAGAGAAGATTACATAGAATAGCCTAAATGTGTGATTTGGTTAAAGAGATGCAGTAGTTTTGGGGAATTTTACTGTTTTCCCAATTTCCCAGAGTCAGAAACTAATAAATGCCATAGGATAGACCTTTTTTTATGTATTTTGTTTAGTTAGGTAATAATTGGCTATCTTGGCTCAATTGTTGAGTGTCTAACCCACTTCCCTACACATATTTGGAGTGTAATTCATTTGCCAAAAATGAGACAAAACGCACAATAATTTCCTTTTTTCAAATTTGATATAGGTATCACAATAATATCGTTATTGTGAATTATTTTAGCCACGATAACCATGTAGTGAAATTTTGATTATGTGACAGCCCTAGGCTAGTTATGTTGTTGTGGGCTTTTTGTCATATTTCGAAATAACAGTATTAAAATCGAATTAGTAAAAAATAGTAAAAGTTATATATTTTGAATTTGGGGCACCCCTATGGATGAACGGTGCCTCTAGCATTAACCTCTGCCGTCTATGCCTATAGGGCCAGCTCATTATCTATCTGTCAAACAGCACATTGATAAAAATCCACTTTTCTTCTTCCAGACTGATGATCAACCATAAGTGTTAAAATACCAGATCTCAACAGGGCATGAGGCGCTTTGCTTTTAGATAAATTATATGCAACATTTTATCATCCTAAATGTGCGCAGTTTAAGTTTTGTCCATATATCATCATCCCATTGCTCTTCATAATAAGTAAACACAGATTCTCTGAACAACCAAATGTTGAGCTTTTTGTTATTAAGAAATACCCCACCAAACCCATCGTTCTAGAGTAATGTGCATACATCTCTTGACCAATAGTCATTTGTTTATGTAAATATCTTTCTTCTGCCTATTTTCTTCCATATCAATGAATTTATTAACTAGATTTTAAATCATAAGTCATTCTTCAATTTCAATAAAGCTGATAGCTGTAAGCCAGAAGATAAGAAGTTAGCTGGTAAAGCCCTGCTATCTTTCTGTTTTACCGGAGTAATTGAGTTACTATCTGGAGGGCTACATAATTATGAGCCTCAGTCTTTATTAGACATTTTACAACACTAAAAAGAGTGATCTGGAACTCTGCATCTTTCTTATATTAGATCTACACAGTTTGCAAACTTCATTAATTTATTCGGATCAAATTGTTGAAAGTCTTCCATGTCTGCCATGACCCTGATTATAAGCTCTGGTAGGAGCCACAGGCTCACCTGTGCTGTCCGGAGTCAACGAGACACAGGTGAACTCAATCTGCCCTGAATCAGTGCTCTATATCTAGGAGGAGAAAACATTGCTCTGTTTGCTCTGCTACCAACCAGACCAGCTCCCTTATGCTTTGATTAAACCCACCACTTGACCAAGTTAAAAGGGAAGATTGTGTCAAAATTAAGTCCCTTTGTGGTGGAATCTACTGGCTCGCTGTCCCTAATTCTGGTGCCTCATGTCCGAAACTTGATGTCCCTACTCCCGCCCTCGCCAATTAGGTTACACCTAAGACACTAATACTTCAGAGACATAACAGATTTGTAACCTGTCATATGGTACAAATATGGTCAACACAGCTTCACCCCTCACAGTTATTGATGTATAATTGTCATACAGGGGGCATATCCTTCCATTAACAATACATAACTTAGATTCTTTTAGAAATTCAATCATTGAGTCCCCCATGCTTGTTTACAAAATCATCCAAAGAGCGTCTGGAAGGAACCTCTTCCACTTCTTTTAAAGGGGACATACCATGAAAAACTCCCTTTTTCAGTGCTTGTTCACATACATTTGGGTATCTGGAGTGCCTACCAACCCACAAACTATAAATTAAGACAACCAAGCCATTCAGATTTAACTCCCCGTCCTATGTCACATGCACGCTCATTAGAATATACCGGAAGCTTTCACATCAGGGACCCGGGTCTGAGTACACTTGACCCAAAAATCTATTTTTTTAGATTAGAATGAACACTGTGTACTGTACTCGGGCGTGTTTCATCGATCCATGCCCGGGTCCACTTGAAAACATGGTCTTGAATATGGTTCCTGTGTACTTTGGTGGTTCGCATCAGGTGTGAAACCCAACTGTTCCAAAACACGAAAGTGGACTGCTATTTAATGCGAGTAGCAGTCAGCGAGTAGGTTTGAAAGGGCAAGCTTTTTCAATGCCGCCGGTCTCCTCTTGAATCTGCATATGCGTTGGAGCGTTTCAGACAGAGTGTGAATACAGGTATATTCGGAAAGACAGTATGAGGAAAATAATGTGTTTTTTGAACATTAAAGCATGTAAACATGTTCTAGTAGAAACCCAAAATACAAGTATGAACCTGAAAATGAGCATGATATGTCCGCTTTAAATACTCACCAAAAGCAGCTATCCTGCTATTGAAATCTACACAAAAATAAATTGCCTCAGCTCCTGAACATAAATAAATTTGACTCAGAAGATGGTTAAAAAAAACCTGAAGCATAATGTATATAATAGATAAGCCCCACCTTGAAGTGATGTATGCATCGATAATTATAATTCAATTATATAATATACATTATTCTAAAATGGGCCCTTCTGCATAATGAGTAGCCTACTTTTACTTTTGGTACTAGTATTTTGATGCTAATAGTTTGTACTCTTAAAGAGTATTTCTACACTGTGGTATTGCTTGTAGAGGATCCGAGTACTTCTTCCACCAATGGTTACTCTGTTCATTGAGTATAATGCCAAGAAATGTTATTTATATTGCAAAAAGAAATGCTTCACATTAATAAAACCACATCTAAGTCAGTGATGTAATTTTAGTGTGTTTTTATTTTTTAAATTATTTTCAGTCTCATTGATTGGCTATAATAATTAGAGGAAATTTCATGACTCATAGAATCTATTCAAAAACTGTAATTATAATCACAAGCCTGCAGTTCTCACATGATGAAGACAACAACCAAACAGTGGTGAATATAATGATCATGAAAGAGCAATTACGAAAAGCATGTCAAATTAACAGTAAAATGACCAGCAGGCCACAGAGGGTTAAAATCACTCTTAGAATTTGTTTTCAAGAGATAAGTGGTGTTAGAGATGAGAAGTTCAGGTCATATGAGTCCATTAATGAATCTGAAATTGTTCAACCTGCATAATAAGACCATTCTGTTTGGTCTATTTGTCCTATTTTTGTTGCACAATTTCATATTTGTACAATTAATATTATTATGTATGAGAAGCTCAAGTCATATGAGTCCATTAATGAATCAGAAATTGTTCAACCTGCATATTAGACCATTCTGTTTGATCTATTTGTCCCATTTTTTGTTGCACAATTTCAGATTCGTACAATTATTATTATTATGTATTATGTTATAGTTGGAGGTGTTTCATAGAATCCAATAGTTGGCGATAATGCATCATTTTTAATCCCAAACGCCATTCAATTTGAAGGAAGAAGAAAAAACTGAACCAATAGCCATTGAGTAAAGTGCCACCTCTCGGTGTCTGCTGCTCTTGCTGCCACAACAACGAAGACACTTAGCAAAGCGAGAGGATTCAGTACTACTCACTTCCGTGTTTGCCGAAAAAAAACACGTATGTGACTAGATTACACATTTCGTGTTTTTAAATGGTATAATTAAAGTGTAATGTTTTGCTACAAAATTAAATTAAAATTACATAAGCTTAAGACATTATTTGCTTCGTCATGAATACAACCACTTTTGTAAAAAAAAACAAAAAGAAAACGTTATTTGCTATTTTTTTCTAACTGGAACTACAAATATTTTAACTTTGTAACAATACGTATAGCGATACTTGGTATATCATTTTAAAAAATATTTTTCTTCTGTTTTGCTTAGTTGTCACACGAAAAAAGTCCGCTTGAACAACAAACTTTTCGTTGCGGTCGACTCTTCTTTACTTCCTGAATATCAGATCACCATCCTGCTCTCATGTACTATCTTTGTCTCAACCTACAACATTGTACACAATCATCATGGCGACGCAGGATGGTGGGTATATTGAGATAAATACAGCAGCTTTTCCTTCATATCTTTACCTTTATCTTAAACACTGTTAACGGAATAACACATGTTAGTAATTGACATGTTAATATATGACGCTATTAATACAATGTTATGTAAAAGTACGTCTCCGTAACGTTTTAATGTTCAGCAGTTAGCTGTAGCTAACGTTAACGGGTTGCTAACAGCAGTCACACAGTTAGTCAGCTAGATTTAGTGGAAGTTAATGTTAGATTTAACTAGTGTTAGTGTTTTAAAGTGGTTATTGCTGTTAAAGAGGTAACTAAATGTGGTTAGCTTATGAATGGTAATGACGAAGTAGCAACAAACAGTTTGTTACGTTAACGTGACCAGTTTTATAACCAGTAAAGGCCAAAAGAACCCTGGAATCCACGTATTTACGTTAATGAAGCATGTTTATTAGGGTTCAGATGTGATTTGCTTTTATTAATCAATTATCACTCAACACACAAGGAAGAATTGCTGCCCAGATGAGAAAAAAAAAACAAAAAACAGCAATGGAAAGAGCTAGAAAAACCACGAGAGAGAGAGATATAGAGATGGATCTTCATGGGTTTTTTTTGTTGTTTTTTTACATTTATCCTTTGAATTTGCAATATATTGATATATTGTTATTAATAGTTTTTTATTTGTTTGTTTGTTTTACTGACACAACAGACATGAATTACTTCTTTATTGTTATCTTCTTGCATGTTCTTTTTAAATATCTATATATTGTAATTTGCTTTAATGAATTGTATATATGTATATATAAGATAAATATATAAAAGCTACTAGACTTCATTACACTCTTTAAAACTCTTAGTTACATTTACACACTTTAGCTACTAATGGTGTGGAAGTATAGGGAAATTCATATGAAACAAATATTTACTTTAAAAGAGAACCACGATCATTGTAAACATACTACTTATTAAGAACCAACTAACTTACTGTGTTGTTTAAAATTACTAAAATTAAGAGATTGGTATATAAGATGGTACAAATGATGTATAAAATCAAAAATAAATGTAGAGATGGACAATATGACTTGAGAGGAATGTGATGTGTAAAAAACGAAACAAAAAGTGAGCTGGGTTTCCCCACAAGAGTTTTTTTTTTTTTTTTTTTGGTGAGTCATACAGGTCCAGACACATTTTCTCTCCTGATCAATTTGATATTTGTTCGTTATAGCCACACATTAAATATCTGGCTGGCATTTGCTGTGTGAAATAGCATAGCTGCTCTAATATTTTATTTCACAAAGGAGTTTTTTCATTATCAGTGAAGGTGGTAAACCACGATCATTGTAAACATACTACTTATTAAGAACTTACTGTGTTGTTTAAAATTACAGGCTCTAAAATTAAGAGATTGGTACATTATATAAAATGGTACAAATTATGTATAAAGTCAAAAATAAATTTAGAGATGGACAATGTGACTTGAGAGGAATGTGATGTTTAAAAAACGAAACAAAAAGTGAGCTGGGTTTCCCCCAAGAGTTTTTTTTTTTGGTCAGCCATACAGGTCCAGCAGGGTCTGAAATTCAGTTTTTTCCTCACCTGCCACTGTGGCAGGTCACTGAACATTTTTACTGGCCACTCAATTATTTTGTTTGGCACTTCTGAAATCTAAGTAGAACGCTTGTTGTAAACACTGAGTCAGTGGTACCAGACAGTAGAAATATGGCATATATCATGTAACCTTAATCTCAAACTATTTTTAACTTAGGAATTGCTTTAAAAATATAATATTTGTTAATATAAGGAAAACCTACCTGCCATGGTGGCAGGTGTCTCGAAATGTGTACCTGCCACAGCCAACATTGACCCTGTATTTAGCAGGTGACAGGTGCTAATTTCATTCCCTGAGGTCCGGACACATTTTCTCCCCTGATCAATTTGATATTTGTTCGTTATAGCCACACATTAAATATCTGGCATTTGCTGTGTGAAATAGCATAGCTGCTCTAATATTTTATTTCACAAAAAAGGAGTTTTTTCATTATCAGTGGAGGTGGTAAATATTTCTGGCAAGGTGGTCCACCTCCAGTGTAAAATAAATGATTATTATATAAATTATTGTAAGGGGTGTATTAGTGGAAAGTGAGGACCTGAAAAGTCGTAGAAAACTTTGTAAATATAAAAAGTAATCATTTAATTAGCAAAATGTATGATCAAAATATAGCATTTTGGCATTAGTATGATAGGAATATAGTATGTTTTGCATGCTGTTACATTGTTACACCAAATAGGTTGTGTATTGCTCAAAGGGAAGGCGTAATAAGTTTTAGTTTAAGCCTACAACTTTTAGGCAGATAGGAAATATTTAATGTTGTGTTATCTTATTGTATTGTTTTGTTCTGTTTTGTAGGAACTAATGACCTTTTATTCTATTGTTTTGCCTATTTGCTTGTGTCATTACTAACAGACTGTAATACATTTCAATTTCAGTTTCACAAACTAAAGTGAAACTTTGCTTCATTTGGCCGTATTTAATTGTGGTTACAGCCAGACATTACCATTAGGTTGTACAAACAGCACTATAGTACATGCTTCTTTTTTGAGTAGCCTCTGTGATTAGGCTATGTTTTCTCTGATGATTTTATGTAAATAAATTATTCTTATTATTTTTTTATGGGGATCTTTAAATAAGTAACGTTAGAGGCAGAGACAAATAAACGAATATTATCCTTTCCGTGAGAGAGAGCGAGAGCATAGTGGTATTACTAAACAGAAAGAATAACATAGGATTCCTCGAAACACTGATATCAGTTTTGTGTAGACTGCATGTACTATACACTGTTTAAATGTAATTGTTGCAAGACGCACATGCATGCCGATTATCTCTGTGGTTAGTAGGACATGCCAGATGTGTGTTTCTGAATATTTGCATCTCTGTGGGAAAATATGGGAAATACTATTCTGAGAAGTAACAACTTTGCACTGAATTTATGTTTTCATGCTCTTCCAGGAAGTGAAGAAGTCATAATGGAGACTGAGGCAAAGCCAAAAGAAGCTGAACCACCAGGTGAGGATGCTGAAAAAGGTGACACAGAAGCTACAGTTCACACAGATGCAGGAGACTCCACAACTCAGGACTCTAGTATTAGCAACGGGGACGACGCAGATGACGACCAGGAGAAAGTGGACTTGAAGATTATCTGGAACAAGAATAAATATGATCTGAAAATTCCTGTCGATAACACCGGAGCGCAGCTAAAAGAGAGGATCCACTCACTCACTGGTGAGAACACACAGTAGTTAGCTTTCAATTAAATGTTATAGCGGCCGTTTAGAGTGATTAGCAAAGCTTAAAATAAACGCTCTCCTATGTCTTCCTAGGTCTTCCACCTGCAATGCAGAAAGTGATGTACAAAGGATTGCTTCCAGAGGACAAGACTCTACGTGAAATAAAGATTACAAATGGTGCAAAAATAATGGTGGTAGGATCTACAATAAATGATGTATTAGCGGTGAATACACCCAAAGAGGTTGTTCAGCAGGAAGTTAAAGCCGAAGAAAACAAGAAAGAGCCTTTATGCAGGCAAAAGGTAAGATTAATGGCGGTCCTGCAGAATAGAGTAAAATATTTATGGAGTTTTGTGATATTAAACCGGCACTGTTATTTCAGCAACACAGGAAAGTTTTGGACAAAGGTAAACCAGATGACATAATGACGTCTATTAAAGGAACAAAGGTGAGAGAAGATGAGGTCAATCCCTGCTTTCGTTTGTCTTGTATTGACCGCCACGGCAGTTCAACGTTGTTATCACAGATGAACGTTAACTATGATTTCAATAGCAGACACAAAGACTAACTGGCTTTTTTCTGCTAACAGGAACGATTACCTACAGTGCCTTTATCCGGAATGTTTAACAAGTCCGGAGGAAAAGTTAGACTCACATTCAAACTGGAGCAGGATCAGCTGTGGATCGGAACAAAGGGTGAGACTACAGCTGGCCTCCTTTTAGCCAAATTCACTGCAACACAAAGATATGCTGATGATTAAAATGACTTCGTTTTTGTGTGTGTTCATCTCTCCAGAGAGAACGGAGAAAGTCCCAATGGGCTCCATTAAAAACGTAGTGTCTGAACCCATCGAAGACCATGACGACTATCACATGATGGTAAGTGTTCTTGCCGCGACCTGCACATCAGACTTCTCTGTTTTATGAAAAGTTGTAATTGGGGATGTCCCGGGGAACCGATACTTCGGTACCAAGTCAATGCCAAAATTCTGAAAATGTGACGGTACTCGTTCTTCTACTGTACCGCAGGTACCGTAGGTACCAGGGATCAGGGCTCCAGACTAACGGTGTCCCGTAACGGGACCAAAGAAAAGTTTCCTGATAATGCTACATTGTGAACTACTAATCCGTGTTGACATCGGCAGGAGGACAGCTAGTAATATTAGCTCTTACTGTAGCAGCTGGTGGGAAGCACAGTCCTGCTTGGCTAAACAACGGAGCTAACAGCTAACGTCAACGGAGGTTGCATTGAGTTACATTACGATGCCCTCAATCTAGGGATGCACGGATCCGACTTTTTCAGTCTCGATGCCGATAGCGATACCTGGGCTTTGGGTATTGGCTTATACCGAATACCGATCCGATACCAGTGTTTTGATAAATGAGCTGTAGGCCTCACTGTGTAGAAGTGGCTGGGATCATTCTTTTATGTGTAAGGAAACATCAGGCTTGACTTCAACATCGCTTTCTGACTTTGTAAAACAAAATGCAACAAATAAATACATGGATGAAATTTTACTGATTTGAATTAAATTAATAAATCGTGCACCAGCAACTTGGTAAAAAATCTTCAAAATTAATAGGAATTACAATTCAAGTGTAAACCGTTTTAATGCAGCAACAAATTGGTCAAAACTTAAACAAGAATTACAATTCCAGTATATAATGTATATAGTACCTGTATATAAAAATAGAATTGAATAGATCGGCCCCATTGTCACCGATACCCGATCCAGCTATTTGAGTCAGTATCGGCCCGATATCCAATCCAGTATCGGTATTTGTGCATCTCTAGATCAGTCTCTATTCTGTAAAAAAAAAAGGTAAATTCTAACGTTATCATGATGTGTTCAAATGAAATCTTGTAAAGCTGAGTTTTTGGCGAGAAACTTGAGGCAGATCTTCAGGGATTAATAATAAATTCACAAAAACCAGTATGCAAACAGTAATAAATGAGTGGATGTTGAAGTACATGGGATTTATTGTTGTTGTTGTTTTTTACCGTGATATCGAATTGGGCTTCGAGAATCGTGGAATTTCACTGGTATTGCTATTGAAATTTCTGGTATCGTGACATCCCTAGTTGTAATGCTCCGAGGTTGAGACCTGTATGCCTATGGGTCATGTAACAAAGCAAAATGAATAAGGTGAAGTTTCTATGATAACTGTATAGGGAACAGCTAAAAAACAGAGCAGATATGTTTGTTGTGGTATGATGTGTTTAGTTCAGTTATGCTTTGTCTATAAAAGGTCTCTTGTGTGAGTGAACAGTGCAGGTTGAGCTGCTCCCTGAAGTCACTGTAGTGTGTGTGCATCAGAGTGACGGGGGTCATCGTTTTTGCTGTTTTGGGCTCTGCAGTGGAGCGGGAAATGTCAGCGCTTTCTCTAGATTAACCTTTCTGTCTGAAGGCATCGTGTTCTTCTTTGTCAGTGAAATGGAAATCCCAGAACAAGTAACTTAATTGAATCGAGGTAGTCTCGTGGAGATCGAGATCTCAACAAAATAAAGTGTCATAGCTGCACTGATATAAAGAATATACATTTTAGGAGAATGTAGTAAAGCTCAGCTGATGAGTCAGTCTGTCAGCCAAAAACTGTCAGGGAGCAGAAAATCAGTGCTAAAGTCGTGCAGTGTGAACTAGCTATACCTGATGCGTTTCTGACTTTGATGTTTTGATGAATGAGAAGTAAACAAGGCCAGAAAAGTAATTTGATAAATTTAAATGTAATACAATCTGACAGTATAATGCTGTGAATTTCATGGCTGTTGGCCACAAGTGCATTTAAGAAAAAATGCTGATCATGAGATTAGCTAGTGTGAAAGTTTTAGGTAATTTCCAGATTCCCTATCTTCTGCTTCCTTGTTCATGAGGTTTACTACCACCTCCCACTGACTGAACATGTAGATAAGAGAGATCCGATAAATATGTGTGGGAGTTTATTCCTGTACAGCACAGCTGTCTCTCATGGTACATGGATCACAGTATGTACACTGGATTGATATACAAACTGCAGAATGGTGGAATTGCAATGACATTGCTTTGTGTTGCAATGTTTTGGCTCAAGAATGAAATGTGATGCCAGCTACTCGCTCAAAGCGTGTTCCTGCATCACTGAGGAGTTGATAATGTGGAGTAGATGGAAGACGAGATGAGGATTTAAAATGTCAGTGGGCATGGAGCTTTTCTTCTAAAATAGCAAGTCCATCATTGATATTAGTGATTCACCCTGTTTACTTCAACTTTTGAAGTTAAAAAGAAAGAGGTAATGGAGTAATTAATTATTTTGTTTCACTTCAGAATGGCTTTTGGATGTGGGCTGTAGTATACTGCAGAGGAATTTGTCTATTTAATTGAAAGGTCTTATGAGAGGCAGTATATTACACACAGATATCAGGTCTTTGAATTGAAGTGCATTGTAATGTTGCAAATACTGTATATGCATGCATGTCATTGCAGCTGACCTTATTTTAGATTGTTAAATCTCATTACAGAGGTCATTTTGATTTGCATCTAAAACCGTTTGTTTGTATTAACAGTAGGGCTGTCCTCGACCAAAGAAATTCTTAGTTGACTAACGCTCTTTTGTCGACTAATCGATGAGTTGATTTGATCGACAGATCTGTGAAACGGAGTTTCTCCACAAAAGAATCACACAAAAGCACCACTTTAAATCTTGTGTTTACCAGAGATCATAAGTTTCTTGTAAATAAGTCATTCAGCATGAAAAAAGCATAAAAAAATGACTAAATACAGCTTGGTCGACTAAGACTAAAGCGACCGATTAGTCGACTGCGATGGTGCAGCCCTAATAACAGTTTTGTTTGTAGAATATGTGATCATCCGTAAAATCATGAAACCATTTCTTTCCTCTTTTGAAGGCTTTCCAGTTGGGTCCAACAGAAGCGTCTCAATACTGGGTCTACTGGGTGCCTGCACAGTTTGTCGATGCAATCAAAGACACAGTCCTTGGAAAATGGCAGTATTTCTAATGTGCCTCTTTTTTTGAACTGGGATTGCGAGGAGGAGCCCATGAAAACAGTCAACAGCAAGGCTTAAGGAACTTCTTGGAATACATTCGAAGGAAACGGACGGATGCCTGTGGACTAATCATATTGTTTTTAGGTTAAAAGTGCACTATGTGGCAGCATAACATTTCTCAGCCCTGTTGATCATTCAAGGTTTTCAGCAAATCCAAGGGAAAATGATGAAACAATTGTACAGAAATTGCTAACACTTTTCTTCAGTTATTCTTAAAGAAATAAAACTTATTTAATGAAATGAATCCACCGTTGTTTGTCCTTTCTGTGTTCAGTGTTGTATCTTCCCAAACTTTGTCTACATTTATTTTTGATTCACTTTGTTAGGAACCAAATTTTTTAACAATGCAGGTCTTCCCAGTCTTTCTACCACAATTAGATTGAGGTCTGGACTTGGCCACTAGGACTTTAACATTGGCCTTTTAAAGGGTTGTTGTCTTGCTGAAAAATAAATCTCCCAAGTAGCAGGTCCCTTGCAGACTGCAGCATATTTTCCTGCATGGTTTCCCTTTATTTACAGGGCCTTCCAGCCCTGCTGTGATGTGATGTGTGGTGTTTGGCTTATATTACACATAACCTTTTAATATGATGCCCAAAATACTTGGTCTCAGGCCATCGAACTGTGTTTCCATGTACCCCACACACAGTGCTTTATTCAACAGAACACCTATAAATAGAGGAAATGATAATGGTTTAAAAAAAAAAAAAAACACATTAGGCTAGTATTCCAAACTTTCTTATTTCCCAGGTCATTACTGGGGTGAGTAAAATGTGTGTGATAAATCCATGTCTCATGTATTTTCATGACTTGCAGTTGGTGTATTATTTCAAGACAGCATGACAGATAAATAAACAGCCCTGTATTTTAAAATACATGGCTAAAAGCAGCTTTGTATTTTTAAGCAGAATTCATCATAGTGAAAGGATGTTTGCGCTTCCTACCAGTATCCCAACATTAGTCATCTTTGTAATTTGCAGTTCACACATCACCATTGAGACTCAAGTTGCAGACTAACGGTGAATAACACAACACAGTTATATCTGTTCCTATTTCACTAAACACATGGAGTTAGACACAAAACTATTTTTTCTTTTTTATCTCATACCTATTCTAATAAATGCATCGAATTCAAAATTGAATATGATGTAAAGCCATGGGTTGCAATTCCTCATTTACCATGCCATATATTTCAAAAGTTGAAAAATTACCAGAAAAGACAAAACTGTAGGAAGTTAAAAACTTGTTTATATGCCCTGATTTTCTTAACATTAAAAATGTGTGATTCTTAATGCACAACTTATCCAAAAATACTTCTGTGTTATTCTCAAAAAGGAATTGTACAGTGGGTATCTCTAGTGCAATGGTTAATCGTCAGAGACTGAGGTGACGCTTTTCAATTTTTCATTCAATTAAATTAAATTTGCTTTATTGGCATGACTGTCAGGTGAACAATATTGCCAAAGCGCCAATTCAATAATAAATATAAAAAAAAAACTAAAAAAAACATATACATACATATATACAATTCATTAAGCAAATTACAATATATAGATATTTAAAAATAACATGCATGTAAATGAAAGAAAACAATAAAGAAGTAATAGATGTTTGTTGTGTCAATAAAACAAACAAACAAATAAAAAACAATTAATAACAATATATTGCAATATCAAAGGATAAATGAAAAAAACAACAAAAAAAAATAAAACATGAAGCTTTTACTCTGAAGGATTCCCGACCGGAACTGACGTTATTGTTTCCCGGAAAAACATGCCCACAATTTCCGGTATGGAACTATGCGTGGCGGGAAGCGGGTAATGCAAACTTCTCCAGCCTTGGACCGACGTTAAACGACAGTAGCAGTCGGTAATGAACAACACGGAGAAAACAACCGTAGAGAGGAAACGCCCACCGCCGGTGAAAGTGTTGTCCGGTCAGCTGAGGACGGCAGAGAGCCGGGGGACCGCAGACAGCGGGGACGGGTTTGTCATCAGGCCGGGCAGGGGTCGCTCTCTGCCGGTCTCTCTGGTGTGGATGCAGGGGACCGTCCTGGAGGTCCAGCTGGACACAAACACCGTCCTGCTGATGGATGAGACGGGCACCTTTGCTGTTCAAGGCGTCAACAACATCCCCAAAGGGAAACCATGTTTGTTCCAAGGTGAAGCTGGTGTCTGATTCATCAATAAAGTCATATTAAGTCTATTTTAAGGTTTTATATATTTCAGTTTTCTACAAAAAATACACCAAACCAGGCCTATATTTCTTAATAAATTAATTAAATTAAAGGTCCCATATCATGCTAATTTTCAGGTTGATACTTGTATTTTGTGTTTCTACTAGAACATGTTTACATGCTGTGTAATGTTCAAAAAAACCTTTATTTTCCTCATACTGTCTGCCTGAATATGCCTGTATTTACCCTCTGTCTGAAACGCTCCGTTTTAGCGCATTTTGACGGAATTGCAACAGAATTGCGTTGCTAGGCAACAGCTTTGGTCCATGTGTACTTCCTGTCAGCTGATGTCATTCACATACACTGAAACAGGAAATAAACTGGGACACATTTAGAATGTTTACGTTTAAATCTGTGTAAAGGGTCTAAATATTGCATATTTGTGACATCACGAATGGGCAGAAATCCTGACGGCTTGTTTCAAATGCAGAGTTTCTGAATACGGGCTGTGTGTATTTCCCTGTGGATTTAGTGTTTTGATACTTTCACAGTATTTATATAGGATTTAAGCCTGCTTTATAATAAAAAAACATGAAAATCTCACTTTTTTATAATATGGGACCTTTAAAACTGCTGTACTTTAATACTTTGAATATTATTTACTTGATTAATCAATGAATCATTTAATCTTTACAATGCCAGAAGATAGTACAAGGTCTTCAAATGTCTTGTTTTGTCTGACCAACAGTCCAAACCTCCAAGAAATTCAATTTACAATCAAATAAAATGGAAAGAAACCCAGCAAATCCTCACAAATAAGAAGCTGGAACAAGAGAATTGGCATTTTTTTCTTGAAAAATAATCGGTTATCAAAATAGTTGCACAATAATATCAACTGACATGACAAGTGACAAAAACATGGGGTGTCATGGGTAGCTCTTTTGTTAACCACATGGCCAACAAGCAGGTTAAAGCAGCCACGATGTTCTAAGATTATTTTAAACCCTGTTTAAAAATGTATTCTATTTGTGAAAACAGGCAAATGGGCGACTTCACTGCTTTCCCTCTGTCCAGACCATATACAAAAATCCAGGTCTAGATTTTAAAAAAGCTCCTCTTGGACCAGTTAAAGTCTAAAGACCACATACAGTTCTGTATCCAATTTATTTGCAAAACCTTTATTTTGTGTGAGAAAATAATAAATCTGATAAATGATCTTGCTGTTTTATTCTCCATCCAGATTACGTTGGACCCTAGATCTGGATTTATCTGGTCTCAGTAGAAAAAAACAACCTGAAATTTCCTTTTTAATAAAAAAAAAAAAAAAATTCTGTCTGCAGGCTTTTATATAATATCTAGTAACTGGAAAGTTTAAATATCACCAGAGTCAAGGAATATTTCAAGTTCCTACTTAAATTGCTAAAAAGAAACAGCAAAACAAATGCAATATTGGTAAATAAATGAGGCTGTCGTCCTTTCTTACAGCAGATATTTGAAATTTTTGCAGGGCAGGTGTAACTAATAACATTAACAATGCCATTTAAATGTCATTTTAACCTTCTGCCATGAGAAAGGTCTATTCAGGCTTCAACACTCTTATGGAGATACTGTATGTACACTGCAAATTCATAAGCATCACTGTAGTTTGACATATAAAGGCATGGCTTTTGTTTTACCTAATGGCAAACCACTGCTATTATGCATGGTTTGTACATTAATAGTGTTGAGAATGATCAGACCACAGTCTATTCGTAATCATTCAATTCAGACGATTCCTGGTTTATGTATATAAAAGTCTACCACAGCTAGTCTTGAAAATTGTTAATTGCGTTTAAATCGGGAACATGACTGCACATGAATATCTCTGAAAAACAGCCACATCTCCCCAGATCACCGTCCTCTCCTGTCCTCGTTTTCTTGAATCTATTGTCACTAAACAACTGACCACCTGCTGCTGTTTTTTTTACAGGCAAATATGTCATGGTGATGGGTGTCATCACGGCCGTCTCCCCGGAGCCAGTCATCCGCGCCGTGAAGATGGCAGACCTCTCTGAGCTCTCCGCACTGCACAGACGGATGTGGAAGCTGGAGGTGGAGGAGCTGCAGCAGGTGCTGGCCTGAACGCAGAGCTGTTGGTGGAAACGCCGCCTCGCCGAAAGGCAGGACGACCTGCTCCTGTCATGTGGGTCCAGCTGGGTATATGCAGCATTGAAGTGGTTCTTGACAATTGGAAAAAACTACCTCAAAGGACTGAACAGCGGATTCTACTTGATGTCAGGCTTCTGACTGGGAGGTGTGATGCAAGAGTGACTAAGACTGAGAAAACTGACTTGTGTTTGTGCATTCAGTATTTATGCTGTGAAGCGTGATGCTTAGTTTCCCCACTGGGCTCCGACTCCAAGGAGGTCAGAGTCTCGAAGAGAAGAAGTGGAGCTGTAGGCCTCGTGTTACCTCTAAAAATGATCTGCCAACGCTCGGGGAGAAAAATAACACCCAGATTTGGAAGCGTCTTGTAATCGTTAACTTACTTTACGAAGTGTCTTGTCCGATTTTACCACTAGCATCATCTTTGTAATAATTTGGCATTCATTCAGAGCTGAGATAAGATGGTTGTGCAAATATTAAATAAAGATAACATGGATTTTGAAGTACTCCGCCTCCTTTTCTCTACTAAAAACTAAATTCAGATGTTTATACATACTGCACCAGGATGGACATGAAGGGTTAAAATCTGTTTTTTCAAGGACAAAATATTAAACTTGATTTCTGCAGAAAACAAATAAAGCAAAAAATGTTATCCAAATAAATTTCTGCATGTGACAGAGACGATGGAATGTAAAGTATATCTTCTCAAGTACAATTTTGAGGTACTCCTAACACTTTATACTTACATTTTAGAGGGAAATTAAGTACTTTTTACTCCACTACAATTATTGAAACAGCTGTAGTTACTTTACAAAGATTTTACATACAAAATTAGCTTATAATATATTTATTGCTGTTACAGTGTATAAAATTGCTTGTGCTTCACCTCCACCAACTACTACAGTTAAAAGCTGCTTACACATTAATGTATCAGTGAGAAAATTATGGCATACAATAAATGGCTGAGTCCTTTAAATACTTTGCTAATAACACCTACTGTATATATACCTTCACTTAAGGTTTTCAATACAGGACTTTTACTTGTAAAAGTTACTTGAATAAGTATAATGTGGTATTACTACTTTCTATTGTGTAGAAGATCTGAATACTTCTTCCCACCACTGGTTACAGATGTGTAATTAATAAAACACAGCAGTTTCAACGCAGATTAAAAAAAGAAGCTTTATTTGGTGTGGTGCCCATTACACTGGTGTACTAAATGATAAATGGAAAGTGAAAATGACCTATGCTGACTGATTAAAATAATAGAAATGTCAACTTTTAAGTATTGCATACTTAAAACATATCGAAGGTCATTAACATATACAAACTGCTTATGAAAAAGAAATTACTTTAAGGTCAACTGTATCTGAACACGTCTCTGATCGAGGTTTACACATGCTATTTTCGGCACCGTCTTCAGGTATTCTACTGAATGGCGCATAGCAAAGCTTCAAGTGTCTCCCACTCAGTATTTTGCTGTTAACGGTAACACTACTGTAGTTCAGATCAGAGTAAACCAGCCACCAATCAGAGGGCCGGTCCTGAACGCCCCGCTTTAAAATCATGCTGTGATCAGGCTGCTTCCTGTGCACCTCAGAGGCCCTCAAGGATCGCCTGACTCAAGACTGTTTGAATACTGCATTAATCGCAACAGATTTTTCAATATTTTTCATCACATCATTAAATAATGTCTTTAAGCAGAAAACTGTATTTTCCAAAGTCATTGTCATTCGGTGCTATAAGATGGTCTTTTCTGGCTTTGGCAAGTTTCATCAAAAGGAATTCCCTGCGCTCCATCCACTCTTTTAGTTCCTGCTCCCCGTGTGCCAGCTTACACAAGTCATCCTCTGTGCACGTACCTTTGAGGAACCTATCAGAACACAAGATCAACAGGGTCGACCGTCAAAAAAAACACCGGACTCAGACTGGTAACCGGAGACGTGCGGCGTTCTGCGGCTGATGATCTTACCTCTCACAAACTTTGAAAGTGCCGGTGGGAAAGCGATACTGCCAGCAGTTCTGATCGTCCTCAGAGTTGAAGACTCTGTCTTTGTGTTTTTCTGAAGTGATATGCTGCTGCCACTGCTTCTCACTGTTGCAGTTTTTACCACAAAGCCAACAGTGATTGCCCGCCTGCGAAGAAAAAAACACGGAGCGATCTCATTTACACAAGTGATTCATTACAATTACCGTTTGTTGGTTAATAATTCAAAGTTATCGCTGTTTCTTTTAATCGCTTGGGCAAATAACTACAATAAAAACAAGACTCTATCAAAATGTTCACAAAGTCTAGCCATTAGGCACTCATATTTTACTGCACCCACAGAAGTAAATGATTATCTACCAAAAGAAAGCAATACAACACCGCCGCTAATGACTCTTGTTCTCATAACAGGACAACTGTTTGAGATCCTAAACTGCAAACTAGGAAAGGAAATTAACTTAATTAAAGGGGACATATCATGAAAAACTCCCTTTTTCAGTGCTTGTGCTCATACATTTGGGTACCTGGAGTTCCTACCAACCCACAAACTGTGAAATAAGACAAGCCAGTCAGGTTTTTTGTGGGCTGTCTAGATCAGAAAACATGTGATTGTACAAGCTATTCAGATTTGGCTCCCCTTCCTATGTCACATGCAGGCTCATTAGAACAGCGGTTCCTAACTTGTTTCCTTGTCGACCTATGTTACAAAGAATTTCTTCCTGCCTCAAACATGTGAATAATACGCCTCCTGGCCGCAGAAAAATGTGATTACTGCGGCCGAGCACTTCACCGCTGCCTGGTGTGAATTCGGCGTAAGTGTGTTATTATAATTTTAGTTATACATGTGCAAATCTAATTTTGACACCCTTAGAGCAGACAAATGGCACACACCTTAAAGAGACAGGTGCTAAAACGGAGCGTTTCAGACAGAGGGTGAATACAGGTATATTCAGACAGACAGTATGAGAAAAATAATGTGATTTTTTAAAATTAAAGCATGTAAACATGTTCTAGTAGAAACCCAAAATGCAAGTATGAACCTGGAAATGAGCATGATATGTCCCCTTTAAGCTGCAGGGTTTGACTAAACCATGGCTCTTAGAGATACAGTATGAAATAAACACCACTGACCAGTTTATACACAAACCTCATCACCAGACAAAAAGCAGTGCGTCGTATTTTGCTGGGCTTTTTTTAAACTCACCACTTCCTCAGCGTAGTCTGTCGGCATGTGGATCTGTTTGCCGTTCTCCCTGACAGAGTTATTGGAGGTCTCGTCACCCCAGCCAGGCTTCTGAGACTGCAGCCACTGCTCATAAAGCTGATCCATATCTGGAACTAAATGCGGGGATAAAAAGAGTGATTATATTTCGGTGCATCCCATACTAATTAAATTCTACCAAGTAAGAGAGCCCCGTCTCCTTGACATTACTCACTGTTGTTTTCCTTCATGTAGGTCCAAAGGTCTCTTTCTTCTAGACTGTGAGCAAACGTGCAATTCCCAATGTACTGACACTTCTTGCCAGCTGTCACATGCATGCAAATCTAAGAGAGGAAAAATGACATTTGGTGAGCATTGCAGGAGATTTTGTTTTAATCACAAACACAAAAGAACAAACGACCATGGAGTAGAAACAATGTTTGTACCTCAAATTGAGACGGGATGGGTTTTTTGGTTGGAAGTGGTCGAACTGTTGTCCACTTTTTCCTTTCATGGGAACTTACGAGCACCACCCGCCTGTCTTTTGCCCACCTGAGACAGAAAGACGGTCACTCATCAGTTCACTTCCTGTCCACAATTCATGTGTGTTTCAAGGCTTTGTAATTACTCACGTGTGTCTCGCCTTGGCTGAGCAATACTTCTTGTTTTTGTCAGCTTCGCTTAGTTGGCCATTTCTCCAGCACTGGCCACAAACAAACATCATCTTCAGATTGGGAGGCCCGAATTTCCTCTGTGCGTTGGAAAGCTGCTGATGGGAGTTTGAAGGACTGGTTAAAATCGTTGTGATTTACACAAAAGCAACGGTAATACAACTAAAAGATGTGGAGGGTTATTAGCTGTTATCAAATAACAACAAAGACCAAAGTTAATAGTTGTGTTTAATCTTTATTTAAGTAAATTAATCTGGAGTTTTGCCCACGTCCTCTAACGCCACCCAACTAAACTCCTGTTTATAGGGTGAGTGAAATACTCGCTTCAGCTCATAAACTTTGTCTGTCAGAGATGAGAAGGAAGCGAGATGCATCACTTCTTAGCTGCTTCCATCATCAGCCGGAAAAAACTGTGTTTAATTCCTTTTTAACTGCTGGATTTACTAGCCCAACGTGACATTTTTACTTGCCCCGGGCAAGCGGGCAGTCTTGCCCTGATTTAGATAAAATATAGACCAATCAAGTGATTTTGTTTTAACCGAAAGCAAAATCAAATCCAAGGAAATGGCATAAAATAATGTATGGTTACATTTCTACAAATTGCATTTAAAAAAATACCACCAACAACAAATATTTATGTTGAATTTAATAAGTTACTGGTGGAAAAAATTATATATATTATTGAAGTCAATGCCAAGAGGCCGTATTAACCTCAGACTGATAAGAAATTATGAAATTCTAGTATCAAGCAATAAACATGAGATATGTCGGGCTTACCTGGGCTCCCTGCAACGACGCTGTTGCATTCCAAAACTTCTTTGCCTCTTGGACAATACTTTCATGAGTGATACCTATAAGTAACGAGTAAAGATATAAATGATATTAAATTTGACAAATATTGCAAAAGGTGTTTTAGAAGAACTGTGTTCCAGGTCCAACACTTGGGAGAGTATTTTAAGCAGTCTTACCGAGCTCGTGCTGCATCATCCAGACCTTCAGCTCGATGAGGCTGTGGGCGTAGAAGCAGTCGTCCTCTCTCACGCAGCCGTAGCGGACTTCGTGGCGACAGAGATCCAGCTGGCACTGAGGACTCAAGGGTCTGATTTTGGAATAGCGGACTGTATTCTCCTTCAAAATGTGGACCAGGCACCTAAGAGACCAACAGGACAAGCTTAAAATCCTGCTCTTATTCCCTCACATGTTTGCACAAGGTCTTGTGTGCTTTGGTAAATTACTTCAACTATAAAGTAATCGGCTAATTGTGGCTGTAAAATGTGAAATGACATACTTATGATCCTCAAAGTCGTGCTTTGTCACTGGATGAGAGCATAGTGAAAGGTCGTCTTTGTTGGTTTTGCTGATTATTCTGGGTTTGTGGTCAAAGCACACCTGCAAATTAAACAACATGCATGTGGAAAATGTCATTAGTCTATAAAAACACAGCAGATTTACTACAGCACTGACAGAAAAGGGGCTACGTGGCCGACACTCTCTGGATCAAACATCACTCTAAAAGTCCCTAACAAGTGATCCAAGTAAGCCAGCTACTAATGAGCACCAGACAAACAAATGAGGCACCAATGGGAAGCACAGCATTACTTTTATCACATTAACATTTTTGTATTTCATGGCCTTAATTTTGCCCTGGATAAAGCAAAAATCCATGCTTATAAATGTATAAATGTAAGAAGCATATTTGAGGTAAATATCCATTTACAATGAGACAAGCTTTTTTTTTTAAATAAATTTAAATAAAATACTCACTCCACAGAGAAACATGAATATCCCATGATGCTCCTGTAAGATCTTGGGGACAGTCAACCTGACGTTGGAGTTGGGCCCGTAGGGATCGAAGAGCAGCTCTCTGGAGATGAACCCTTTCCGCTCCAGAGTCCAGACATCAATCTCTTCCTGGCAGTATGCAAATGTGCAGTGGCCGGGGTACAGGCACTCTTTTCCTACAGCCACCTCTGAAACAACACAGGTAGCATGTTAGCATCAGCTGTTAACCAGACATGATGTGTGCAACAACGACAAACAAAGTGACAGCAGCTGAACAAAATAATGTATAATATTTATGTGTAATAATAAATGGGTAGGGTAGGGAAATACACGCCCAAGTAATAGTGAAAATGGAACCGACTTTTCTTTTACCACTGTACTGTATTACAAAATAAACCATTTATGATATTTTCGAGCTTCTCTAGGAAAATCACATTAATGGGATTTGTAGGTTAAAAAAAGGAGAAAATAATAATATGAGGGCAAATGCAACAATTTCAGAGCAAGGTAATGTACACGTTTATACATGTTACCTTTGCAAATGTAATAAGGTCCAACATATTGTGTTTTTGTTGGTCTTGGCCGAATGAGTTTCCACGTTTTGTCTGGCGAGTGCTTGAATCTGCCGAGTAAAGCGTCCTTTTTGCATTTATGCTCTTCTGTATGAAGTGTGTAATCCAACACACCGGGCCCTGTGGATGTACAAAAATTAACACATTAGACTGAACAGTACTTCCCTATCCTTAAAGACGCAACTGGACTGTAACGAAACACTTCCTCACCAGTTTTGACGTAGCAGTGTGAGCACGCTTGTTTGAATTCATGTGTTTCAGCTAACGGGTTCTTCGCTAAATCCACAGCAGCAGGAAGAAGACCCTTCACTTCAGGCATACCCACAGCCATCCCCATCGGGGCTTCATTATTGTTCAGCTGTTCAGAAAAGAAAAAGATGATTAAATATAAGCCTCTAACAATGCCTAGACTGACAATGCCTAATAATTAATAAACAAAAAATTACCTGTGGCATGAATGGACTCTGAGCATAATCTGAAATTTTCACAGATGGTAGAAAAAGATTAATTGAATGAGCAGGTTACGTATTGGTCAGCTGATATTTTTTTATTTTTTTTTGTATTTGAACCAAAGCAGCATACCTGTTTTATAGTCTGTTATGTTGAGACTATCCAGGGAGTCCAGTGGAGGGGGGAGGGCGTCAAATGTGTCCATACCAAAATACGTACTTGACCCCGACTTGTGATACAGCGGCGGCAGAGTGACGGTGCACTGCTGGGCGCTGCTGTGGAGAAACGGGTTGATGTGAGATGGCATCAGGAATGGACTCGACATGGAGCTGCTCGAGGCAATACTGGTTGGCAAAGGAAGAGGCCCCTTCATTGTGGGGATGACCTGAAAGGAAGAGACGCACCAAGAGTCACACTTCTGCTTCAGATATCAACACGCTGTCACATTTTACGTCATCTCTGCTCACTAACCAGAGCCGATTCGGGGCCAGCCTGGTCCAGCAGATCGTCCAGGTCGTCCCCGATGATGTCCGCGTCAAAATCTTGACTGGTTTCGAGCATCGTGCAAGGCTTGCTGGTTCTGCACCCGTTAACAAATGTGGGCACGGGAAGGGGGACTGACGAGGGTACGGATATGGGCAGGGAGACGGACTCGAAGCCCGGCGGCTCCGACGGCGTTACAGAGGAGATACTGTTGCTAAGAGGAAGCTCATCCACCACTGCTTCACTTAGAGGTGGGTGCACTGCCACTGGGGCTTGGATTGGAGCTGGGGATGGAGCCAAAACGCTGCTATCCTGGGTTAGCCGAGGCACTTCTAAAAACACATAAAGGAAAAACTGGATGAGTGACTTTTGTCCTCCCCCTTTCATTAACAAATCAAAGTTGTATCAAGTATTAAACTTACCAATTTCTATATCTTCAACTGAAGACGAGCCATGGGAAAACTGAAAAAAAATGCAGAGGACATTCATTAAACAACGTATTTCTTGGGAGAGTATAGATATATATTTCAGAACGTTATGTTGCTCACCTTGTCACCTGATGCATCTTGATAATTTGATCCTCGCAAAACATTCAAGGCAGGCTGTTAAAATGGAATTAGATGAATTAAATTATGACTTTATGCTCATTATATAGCAGGACAGCCCTCATTGCATGCGAATAAACGGCCTAAATCTGAGTCAGATTCAAATTTATGACATTAACTATAACATTTGGACTCCCAAGGACACTTCCAACTCACTTTAAATGGTTGTCAATTTTGTGTTATTCACACGTACCTTACTCCTTACATAAGCTTTACGGATTTTCAATCCCAAAATTTTGGCAAGGTCCTGAGTCAGTTGTGTGACACTGGTATCCTGAGGAAACAATACAAATTGACAGTGGTTATACAAACACACTGTGGGAAATCACTTAATTTTCATTAACCTTTATTTTCTGACACGTTTTCCTTGATATATTTTATCAAAAGTATTTTTTTTCATCTGCAAGGATTTTATTTTGCACATAGGCATTTTTGTGAAACTTGCTTTTATGAATCAAAACTGATCCGCTCATTTTGTATGTATTTCAGCAACCTTTCGAGGGTGCGACACACCCCTAAAGTGCGGTTGTTTGTTGCCTTTAAACTTCAGTATTTTATCATGCTGGAGCTGAAGGTCGTTTGAATCTTGTCAAAATGTTCCCCAACACATCCAGACTGATACTCCTCTCCATATACAGAAGTATAGGACAGTGATGCAGTGTGATGGGGAACAGAAATGAATAGAAATGTAATAAATTAGGATTGGCCACTACAACAGCAAAACACATCTCTGAGACCTTAAATTAAATGTGTTTGCTACAGACAATAGTTTTGCATGAAATGTCTTAATTCAAACCAAAGAGCGCGTGCCGCTTACAGTCACACAACAATGAACGGCGTGTCAGGCAACACGCCAAAAGCATCATGAGTCCGCTGGGTGTGCTGATACCTGCAGGCAGCCTGGATGGCGTTTCAATTTGCTTAATTTTTCCTCAAATTTGCTGAGAATAAAGCATGAGTGTTTCTCCTGCACATTTGGATAAATCAACATAACACGCGCAGGTGTTTTCACCTTACCTGAGGCACTGCTAGAGAGCATTTGGCAACAGCCTCGTAGGCCTCTTGATGTCTCCCCATCTCCTTCAAGGATTTCGCTTTTCTGTACAGAGCTTTGTAGTTGCCCTCGTTCAGCTGGAGAGCCTTTTCACAGTCTTCTAATGCTTGGTCATACAGTCCCTAAGAAACAAAACATGTCCCAGAGTTAGACAAGCTATACTTATCCATCGTGCTGTAACACAGAACAAAGCAACCGCCGTTTGATCATAAATGGACTTTACGTGTTCAGTGAGTCGAGTCAGGTATGGGTGTGGTTTCCCTACAGACGGTTGAGTGTTTTTACTGTCATGTAACATAATTCAATGCAGACAAACACAGACAGGAAAGAGGAACTGAATGTTCCTCTGAAAGCATCAATTTTTCCCGAATGGACGTTTTCTCAGTGGATCCTGAGTTTCTCAACTGATTCCGATTTTTGGCGAACAGCATTCGAACACCAAAATACAGAATTTATAACTACAACATATGCTGTGGTAGGGTATTTTTTTATATTCTTGAGAGCTGTAGAGGAACCTCTTACAGTATGCTGTTATCCACCACCTTTGATTCAGTGATTTACAGCACTTTAACAAGACACTTGGCGATAAAAAGTGTCAGGTCGCCTATATATTACCTGTGCGCTCTAGAAAAGAGGTCCAGCAGAGCTTGTGAGCCGTCACTCTGCATCACATGATATTGAATTTTATTATGCTATAAGTCACTTCATTGTGCATGCAACTCACACCTTTCAGATGGATCATTATTTGATGTATTCATAAAAAATACTCAATTCATCAACTTCCTACCGCATTAATGCATTTCTTTTTCGATCCATTTTTTTGCATGAATTATTGTACATCTCATGGAACCTCGAAGCATCTCATTATGTTGTCAAACTAAGGTCACTGGTTTCAGATTACACTCCTTAATTCTGTGTAATAAGAGGCTAGTAAATAAACTGGTGAATATAGGCACCAGTTAAGCCATGCAACAAAGCTTTTTGCTATAAAAGCCATAGTTTGATAGCCAAGAATTGGGTACGGCCACACCACGTTTCCCATTCAATGAAACTGCTCCGCACTCAGCCGGAAGAAGGAAGTGATGTCACCACCAGCACACCCTTTTACATCCTATGATGCATGCAAAGTAGATTCAAAGTGAAAGAAATGAAATTGTGTTACAAAAGGACAACGGTCAGCCCCACCCCACTACGCCTAATGAACTAACTATACTCCCTGTCCTCAGGCGAACTAGGAATGTCTAACTGGAAGGTGCACAGTGTGTCAATGTGCGCAGTTCTCCGCAACCTCTCAAGTATTGTCCTGTGCTTTCATGAGCAGAGTTGGCAACCTCTGAAACTAATGCTGGTATAAAGATCCTCTTTTTGGTTTTATTATGATGCTAAGTGCTTGAAACGAAGTAAAACAAATAGTGTGTGTACGCAATACAAACAGGCTGTGGATCTTGACAAATGATGTCATGGTTGATATATTAAGACGGTGACACCCAAGTTCAACAGGTCAGCATGTCTGCCACGAGAAAAGTCTATGATAGTTGTCTCAATATTGTTGATAGAATATACTGGCATTCAAGTAGCCAATGAAATATAAGCTTTTTTATATACACACTACAGGTATGATTGCCGATTCAGAGAGTGAAGGTCGATGAAGGGCAGAGATTCAACACTAATATGTCAGTTGACAGCTCAACTGTGTACGTACACAATGCACATGAATAGCAAAACATGCTGAGGACATGTCCCAACAAAACCAGTTCATGGTAAACATTGCCTAATAGGGCCAGAAGCAGGGGATCCTTCTAAAAAGTCTTTTCTCTTCTGAGGACAACAATGTGGTACAAAACAGAGCTCTTCTTTTGAAACTGCAGTGACATTTAAGAACCTACTTGTGTTCTGACATTTTGTAAATTGTGTTTTGGTATAGGTGATTTGTTTTAAACAGTGCAAGCAATCCAACCTGTGGGAAACCCTTTTTGGTTTCTAATGAGACCAAAAACTGTTTTTTTGTATTTTAACTTGTACTATTTAACTGCATATGTAAGCTGTTTGGTAGATTCAAAAGGGAGGGGGAATTCAAAGTGATCGGGACTGAAACAAGACTCCAGTGTGATGGTCACCATCTACTTACCGGAACAATGTTCAGGTACGCGGCAGCTCGATTTGCATACAGCTTTTCCATTAAACCTATTGGAACACAGATTTCTTCTGAGTCGGCATAGTCTGCTATACTCAAGGCTTCGGTGTACATCTCAATGGCTTTAGTCCATTCTCCTTCTTTAAACACGTCGTTTCCTTCTCCGAAAAGATTCCACACGAGATCCTCAATGAACACCTGAAAAGATTAAGAGAACCAAATAAGTACAAAAATAAACATAGGGCAGCTGATGTGTCCTTTCATTCAGACACTTTATTTTGGAAAAAGAAAATCACAGGATGCCTTTCATGTGACCAAGTCATCATCCCTAAATCAGTTGAAAGGAATAGCTTGGGTGTTTTGAAGTGGGGTTGTATGAGGTACTTATCCAGGCCCACCTAAAAAAATCCATATCAGTTTAGTGTACAATATATTTAGGATATTTCCACCGCTTTATCTTGCCGTCAGACAGCCGTTTCCAACCTGGAACTGAAGCCGTTATCTGTGCTCTCTTCAAAGCCACCAGACTCCATTGACAAAAACTGTAATTTTACCTCACAGAGCCCTTTAAAAAACACCAAAATCACACAATAGCGCAGACAAATTAACCGATCGAGGCGGCGGTAGACCAGCAACTCCCGTAATCTGCGAGGTAAAATTGACTGTTTTTGTGAATGGAGTCTGGTGGCTTTGAAGAGAGCATAACACCTTCAGTTCCCTGTCAGAAAAGGGCTGTCTGACAGCAAGTTAAAGCAATGAAAATATTCTACATATAGCGTACACTTAAACCGATTAATTTCTATTAAGTGGCTAAAATACGTTTTGCTGTCGGGCCTGTCCACAGCAGTACATTACTTTGCTCCTGTGCAGTAACTCCTGTCTGTTTCACCAAACTGGGGGCGTGCTGACCGTCATCTACTGTAGGTAATACACTGACCGTTGATAAGTACCTCATACAACCCCCCTTCAAAACATCCAAACTATCCCTTTAACTTAATACAATACAAGTGTTGATGCAAGGTGGAAGTGGGGAAAAACCCCACATCAAAATTTACATAGCTTACCTCATACTGGTCTTGACTTCCAGGAAATGGAAGGGTTGACCTGAAAGCAGAAGAAAGTTCACGTTACAAACCTTAATAGTGTCAGCAGAACAAGAAGAACATAGATAAGAGTGAGAAGGAACAGTTCTGATTAAAGTTCAGTAGCCTTCAGAGCACATTACGTTTCATTCAGTACAAAGTAGGACTGCAACTAATGTCATTAATCATTTGGTCATCCTCCTACACATCTTATTCTTCATATTGATCTCAATCAATTGAGTGAAGCTGCTTCATTATCAATGGATTTAAATTGACACAATAATAATGTCATTATATTTTGTGATTCATCAGTTAATATCTGTTGTAATGAAGTTGCTATAGTACATGCTGTTCATTAAAATAGCAGATCTGAACTTAAGACAGAGACGTCAAGACAGGAAGGTGTGTGTGTGTGTTGTGTGTATGTGTGTGTGTCAGTGGTTTGACAGGTTGCTGTGTGTGCAGGTGCTGAAGGCATTGACTGCTGAATGCAGGTAAGTCAACAAAAGCAACATTCTGTACATAACCTTTCACTCTTCAAAAAAAAAGATTAAACTGAGCATTTGAAAAAGTTTATAATTGTTACATTTTATTTTCTATTTCTAACTCTGAAAAAAATGCCTGCTATTATTTATATGATTGCTGTGTCCAAACTAACTACAATCCACAAATGAGGAGGATACTTAATAAAGGGTATAAAACATGCTGACACAGAGCGAAAGTTACCGTTAATATTACAGTTATAAGAGTTATTAATCATTTGGTGCGTTGTGAAATTGGGCAGATGACTTGTTTTACTTGAAACTACCTACATAATCATGTCATGATGGGAAAATTTTGCAATAATCACTGTGAATCAGCTGCTGTCTTTCCTCTTTTAGTTTTAGTTTAGATTCTCAGACATTTTGCGCGTCAGTCTTATTGTTTTGCACATCATGACGTCAGTGAAGTTCTGTACGGCGATGAAATGCAGAGCAGTAATTTTAAGTATCACTTTTGTTTTACAAATAAAAGGCCCTGTCAGATTAGATGAAATGCAACACTGGCGCCGCCTGGCATAGCTCTAAAAAAACAATACGTGGACAACACACTGGGAGTCGGCCTGATGTGTGAATGAATACAAAGCTCAGATCAGATCAGGAGAATATCCCCCATTAAAACACAAAACTAACGTAAAGCCAGCCAGTAATCAGCTGTCTCTCGCTACTACTCAGCTGATCTGAACAACAATGCATGATGCAAGGGCTGACTAATCCATTCTTGCATCATGCGGTTAGAGAGGTATCCCGTGCAATTTCATTTACAAAAAGGACAGGTAAGCACAGGAAGACAAGTAGCTGGTGAGAGTCTTCATCTAGTATCCTCTACAATGTTTCCAAGATGGGTCAAGGAAAACTTTATTATCCCCTAGAGGCAATTTGTTGTACAGTCAGCAGTACCACACAGTCATCAAACAAATACAATAAATAGCCTATTAAAAGGCAATAAATACAAAAGCTTACAACATACAGTGGCAGTCGGAACAAAATAATTTCTGAGCCTATTGGTCCTAAGTTTAGGCAAACTGTATCTGCGGCCTGACGGGAGCAACCTGAACTCAATGGACAGGGGATGGCTAAGATCAGCTAGGACCGACTGAGCCTTCTTTAAGGTCCTACTTTGGAATAGAGGAGTCAAGTCATCCAGGGTGGTGCCTGCAATTTTGCTGCACACTTTGACTATACCCTGCAACCTGTTCCTGTTTTTGAGGGTAAGCAACCCATACCAGCTGATGAAAGAGAACGTCAAGACAAGACTCGATAAAACAAGAATAAAACATTTTCATAAAAGTGTTGTCCACCTTAAAAACTACAAAGTTTAAGGTAAAAATATATCCGCTGATGAGCTTTTTTAACATACAGTGTCCACCTGAGTCTCAAAGGTTAGCCTGTCATCCAGTACCGTGCCAAGGTATTTGTATTGCTGCACCACCTCAACAGCCTGATCATTAAGCCTTAATCTACTGTCATCTCTTTTGTTTTGGATAGGATGACAAAGAAAGGCTAGCAGGCATGGCAACATTAGGAAAGTGTCACAAACACAGGATCAGAACAGTCACATGATGACACTTACTGGATGAACTGTAGGCCTTTCTGAATCTCCTGCCAGCGACTCCTTCTGTCCTGACACGCTTCGGACATGTTTGTATAAATACCCACTCCTCTGTCAGCACCTGGAAATTACAATAGATATGATATATATATACACAATTAACTGGTTAAAGTCACTGGCAGCAACAATTGCATAAAGTAAAAGCACTCCTTGACTCATCATAAATCATAATCAGCAGGTTGTCTAACTGGTTTGCTGACGGTTCATACAAGTGCAGTGTTCATTATAGTACTGATGAGCCTTCAATGTGTGTATCACTTCCGCATTTAGTAGTGACGACACACATGTAGTTCCGGAAATTGATACTTAACATTTTTTTGTTAGCTTGCGGGCTGATAACGTTATAACATTATAACATAACAGCTCAGTAGAAACAACGTTAAAACTGTAAACTACATATCTGAAGGCTGTGGCCGATAAAGGGTGTGTTCGTTTAGCCCGGGTAAACTGTTTAAACATAGCATCTGAAAGCAGGGAGGTCCATTATCGGACAGCACTATTTCAGCTTTTTAAAGTCAAACAAACACAAGTGTTTCACAAGATACGACTATAAACAGTCACCTTGATGTCCCAAAATAGTTTGTATAGGAGTATATAACGTTTACTGCTTATTTATCGTGTTATTAACATGTTTATATGTGAAGAGACCGGAAGATGGTGATACTATCATGTGCAATACTACTTTTTACAGTCTCATGTGCAATATCACTGTCCATTGTGTGCAATATTACTTATTTTTCTGTTTGTTAGCTTACTTTACCTTTTTTATTTTACTTATCTAATCGTATTTACTCATTTTTACTAAATGTATCTTACTTAATTGTTATTCTATTAGGCACTGGTGCTAGAAATAGTACTTTTTATTTTACTTATATAATCTTATTTACTCATTTTACTAAATGTATCTTACTTAATTGTTATTCTATTAGGCACTGGTGCTAGAAATAGTACTTTTTTTATTTTATACACTTGAACTTGTTGTAATTTTGTTGTATTTTTGAGCAAATCTCTGGCACAAGAATTTCCTTAGGGATTAATAAAGTTCTATCTTATCTTATATTTAGCCTGTTTTGGACACACAAAGCCAATATTAACTTTATTCTAAGAGCATTTTTTGGAGTATAGAAGCTTTAATTGCTTAACAGTAATGTCCATTTCAAGACGACGAGGCAGACTATGGAGAAAGACGTAATTTGTATCCTTTTTTATGAGTGAGAAGTGAGACAAGAGGAGGTGTCCGATAACGGAAGCATCGCATTTAGCGCACGTGTGTTACCCCGCCGCCGAGAGTTCTAGTTAGCAATCATCATCTAAGCTAGCAAAACGTTAGCTCACATAGTTTTAACCAACACACAAACCATCGTAACACGTTAAAACACACAAACAGTGTTTCCAGACAACACTGGCCTAAACCAGCTACGTGACAGCTCAAGAGGAAGTTTCTAGGAAGTGAACCTAACAAAGCAGAAAGCATCAGCATGCCTCAAGTTAAACTAGTTCCTCCTCAACAGCAAACAATAGCGACCAGTTAGATGTTGTAGCTCCAGATAAACCTGCTAAATATATACATAGATTATCACAACAAAGCCTGCTGGACATACTTACATGAATGGATCTTTATTCCGAACAACCCTTACGTCGGTTATGTTAAAAGGAGGGAGCGTGATTTCTGGTTTTTAGCTTCAATAACTTGATAGCTAGTTTGTGCTGCTGAAGGCCGCCCGTTGCTTCTTCTTCTTCTGATCTGAGTAGAGGTAGATTAGAACAGCGACTCCAGCGCAGTGCTGCCACCTACAGGCAGAGGGAGGACACGACAGCATCACTCCACATAGAAAAATGACAACTTCAACAAGCATTGATTAATAAATCAATAAGTCTATAGTAATAATAATATATAAGGATATATAAAGGACACATTTAATTAATTACATACACAAGTGTTTTTTATACATTTAAGTTGTTGTTTATGTGTTACATTGGTGTACCATACCCTGTGCAGAGCAGCAGAGTGACCTAACCATCTGTCGACTGAGATAACACAGAAATAAACGATCCAGAAATACATTTTTCAGGTTAAATGAAAAACACTGGACAAGCTGAGCAACATCCAGAGGATTATGTTGCGTTAAGAACAAACTTGGGGGAGAAGTGTTAGTTATCAGTCCAGCTGGGAGTCTGACTGTGCATGAATTCGCCCTGAATAAGAATCAGACAGAGCTCCGACCTTACTTTGGGGGAAAAAACAAGTCAGTAAATGTTGAAAAGTAAGAAGAAAGCACATAGTTGGCTGCCTGCCTCCTCACACAGATCTATGGATATACATCTGCTGCTCTAACATATCTAAACTTGTTTTAATAACTCTCATTGAACATGCAAACCTTTTGTACATGACAAAATGAAACAGAAACAAATAAATTATGGAGAATAAAAGAAAACAAAACTGAAATGAAGAAGGATCATTGCGACTTGTACATTACTTTTAAGAAATTGTATCTTTATTTCAAAGCTTTGCTCCTTCTGCTGGTATGGAATACTGTTTTTGCTGATAAGTGAGATAAATGTGCTATTTTACCATTTTATCTTATTCATTTACTGTTCATTCTTTGATCTGTAAGTACACTCTAATCTTAAATTTTTTTGTGTGTTTTATTTGGTCATTGTTGAAGACACAAACCTCCATGTACATAGATTGCTTATAGAATGGTATATTGGTATATGGTGTACGGTCTAAGACCTGCTCTATATATAAAGCGTCTCGAGATAATTTCTGTTATGATTTGACGCTATATAAAAATAAATTGAATTGAATTGAACATTGTTGTAGTTTCCTTCAATTTGCTTCCTGTAGCCTATTATGGAGGATGAAAACCTACCAAAATAATTAAAAAAAAAAATGAATCAATAAATAAATGACTTGGTAAACAAGTAAATATGTAGCTGTAGCGAAAATAATATTAAAAACAAATGTAGCCATTAATTATTGATAAAATGTGACATAAATTGATATTTCTGTCTTAATTTGCTTCTTTATTTATTTTGCTTTGTATTAATTTCCTTATTTATTTACTCTTCTGTTTAATTTCCCTTTTATTTATTTACGTATTTATTTTTTATTAATTATTCAATTACATTTTTTATTTTTTATTTATTATTTTATTTTAGCATTTATTTTAGCATTTATTTATTTAAACTTTGCATTTCATCCCTTATTTAAAAAATAAATACAAAATGATTTTGCTTTAAAGGAAGCGGACAGGTCAATTACACACCTATTAAACAGATATTCAAAGTTGCTCTCCAACACATATTTTAATGTGGTTAACAAAATTATTTTGCTTTAAAGGAAGCGAACAGGTCAATCTGTACATTAATACCATTATTTTTATTTTTATTTTTATTTTTTTTGCTCAGGAAAAATGTAATTCCTTGTAGAAAATTGTGTACATTAAAATGTTAATTTAATTTGTGAAACATAAAAACAGGGACAAAGACACATTATTCAAATGCAGTAATAATATATGCAGAAATAAGAATTGTGTATTACAATACTGTTATAATACTATACTATTATTAGTATAAATATTAGGAATAAGATGAGCAATGATCCTTCTTCATTTCAGTTATGTTTTTCTTTTATCCTCCATAATTTATTTGTTTTCTGTTTCATTTTGTCATGTACAAAAGGTTTGCATGTTCAATGAGAGTTATTAAAACAAGTTTAGATATGTTAGAGCAGCAGATGTATATCCATAGATCTGTGTGAGGAGGCAGGCAGCCAACTATGTGGTTTCTTCTTACTTTTCAGCATTTCCTGACTTGTTTTTTCCCCCAAAATTAGGTGGGAGCTCTGTCTGATTCTTATTCAGGGCGAATTCATGCACAGTCAGACTCCCAGCTGGACTGATAACTAACACTTTTCCCCCAAGTTTGTTCTTAACTCAACATAATCCTCTGGATGTTTCTCAGCTTGTCCAGTGTTTTTCATTTAACCTGAAAAATGTATTTCTGGATCGTTTGTTTCTGTGTTATCTCATCATCTCTCATTCACATAGTATCTCACCCTCAGCCTTCTGGCAGGCTAATGTCAAGAAAACAAATATTAAACACCATAAATTTCGCTTTCTGTTCAGTTCATTCCACATTTATTCAGCATTCTCAGTCAGGTTCAGCTCGATATGATCTAAACATTCCCTGGATGTTTTGTGGCGATGGATAGGTTGAGCTGAGAATAATCAGATATACAGGGATGGAGGGATGTGTCTCCTCTCCTGAAGTGCAGTCATCCCGGCAGCTTCAATAACTGCCAGGAGGAGGCGCTTATCTCACACTGTGCAGGAGCATTGCTGAGGAACTGAATCACTAAACACTGTGAATATGTCCCCCTGTTATCAAAACCCAAAGCGTGCGTCTTTTATGATTTAGCTGCCCTGACATTACTGTTAGCTGCTCCCACATTATGAATGGCAATGGAGTCCACAGCTGGAAATATACTTTCAGAAAACATAATAAAAAGATGAAACCCAAAGATATGACACACAATTCATGCCATTTTCATATCAGGTCTGCATGTTGTCAAATAAACAATCTCAGCTGTTAAACTTAGACACGTGGAGTGCTGCTCAGTAAATCAAACTGACAATAATGATATACAGTTTGTTTTATGGAGAGAAAGGTCTGTTCTCTTCACCCCGCTGACATGTTTATTTACAAGATGGATGGAGTCTTTATGATTATGGCGGGGAAACTATATTATTAAAGTATAATTACCATAATATGCAAGCGTATTTGTTGTGAGGAAGTGGAAACACATAAAGTGTTGCTTACAGAAACTAAAAATGTGCCACGTTAGCAACAATTATCCCTGAAGTTCATTGAAATCGGTACCTCAACTCACATAGCATTTTCTATCCCTACTCTCATTTTTTTGTATTTGTTCATTCATTTCCCATATCTATTCTGTACTCAATATATACTGTATGAATAAAGGACACTTGGAAAGCTCAAAATGACTTGAGTTTTGTGTGTAAACCAATAAATCTAGAATTAAAATGATCATCCAGTGATTCCGGTTTGTAAAATGTTTGATTTCTGTCTTCCTGCAGTTATGTAACACGTGGTTCAGTAAGAGAGTTTTTGGGATCTTGTGGTGAAGGATCAGTGCAACGTCCCAGTATTAAAGGCACAGTGTGTAGGATTTCAGATGATCTATTAGCATAAATGGAATATAATATTCATATATGTTGTCTTTAGTGTGTAATCACCTTAAACTAAGAATCGTTGTGTGCTTGTTAGCTTAGAATGAGCCCTCCATATCAACATCGGGAGCGGGTCCTCTTCACGGAGTCCGCCATGTTTCTACAGTAGCCCAGAACCATGGATGTGCCGTTCATTTCTATGAAAGTTGCTCAGTGGCGCATGAAGCAAAAAAAGTTTGACTTCGGGGTATAAAATTCGATCTTCCGCATACATTGGGCCCATATAGCAGGCGCTGTAGCGTTTTCCTTTAACCCCGCCTCCCAGCTCTCGGCCTTGGGCTCATTCACATGAACGGAGGAGGGGAAATAACTCTGGATTCAACTATTAGTGCATTTTACAACTTTAAGGACCTAAAAAAAAAAAGATCCGCTGATTTACAGATGTCTCTTTCCCGAATGTAAGTCTCTGGGGAAAAGTCTTTTTGGGCCAAATGGCATCATGTGATGGAAAAGGGAAGTTGTAGTACCGCTGTTTGGCCACTACGTCAAATTTATTTTTAAGCCCGGCGCTCTTCCTGGGGGCTTGCCCAGAACAGACAAAACAAACACTGTCTCTAGAAAATGCATTTAGCGTTTTTAAGTTACTTGAGGGGGCTACGATAGATTCTCTGACACGCTTGTGAAAGGGAGGCATGAGCGGAGGGGCATTCAGTTGGTTGCAATCTGCAACCTCACTGCTAGATACCACAAAATTCTACACACTGGACCTTTAAGTCTGTGAATTTTAGAGGCAAAGATTTGAACAAAAACAACATTTAGACAAGAAATAACAATATGAAAGTCTTAAATGATGGACGAATGTGTTTTCATTGCGTGTATTTGATTTCTAAATATGTATCTATATAGAAAAGTAAAACTATTTCATCTGGTACAAAACATTATTTCAGCGTGATACCTGGAGATGTAAACACTGAGCTGAGAAGAAGCAGGTAAAACAAGCAATCCTCTAGGGGGCGTACAGTTTGACAAAAACTGGATTAGCCTCCAGCCAATGGTGATGCTCAAGAGATTATTTAAACAGCATCTAAAAAAAGCTCTCCACCCAACGCCACACTCACTGAGTGGAAGTGAACACTTGGTGTGGAGCTGAGCAGCCTGTTGCATGCCATGGCTCTGTTCTGCCGGATACTTCTCCTGTTATCTGGTAAGGTGATTATTTACTCTGTAGTGGAGCTCCAACTGGTGATGAAATGCTGAAACTTGAGAAGTTATTTTAAAGGCACAGAGGGAGTTCAAGTAACAGGAAGGGAAACTACTTGTGTTTACATATGCAGAGTGACTCAGTAAAGTGTTATTCTAAGGGAGCAAGTGCAAACAAACTCAGTTGATTTTGCTCTACAACATTTTCTATTTCCTGGTTGAGGTGTTCAGGCAAGAAGAAGCTTTCTGTGTTCATGAGGTGTGAGATGTAAAGTCAGTCCTCTGAGTCCTATTTACTGGGGCTCTGCA
This sequence comes from Adelosebastes latens, assembly GCA_916700685.1. Classification (NCBI taxonomy): domain Eukaryota; kingdom Metazoa; phylum Chordata; class Actinopteri; order Perciformes; family Sebastidae; genus Adelosebastes; species Adelosebastes latens. The sequence goes on from CAKAKR010034421.1 coordinate 81,415, forward strand.
GTGGTGGAAGAAGTACTCATACCTTTTACTAAAATAAAAATAGCAATATTATAGTGTATAAATACTCTGTTACTAGTAAAAGACGTTCCAAATTGAAGTACTCATTATGAAGAATGGCCCATTTCAGAATAATATATATTATATTATTGGATTATAATTATTGATGCATTAATGTGTACATCACTTTAGTGTTCCAGCTGGTAAAGGAGTTTTTTTTTTTTTTTTTTTGTATCTATATTCTGCTGGGTAGCTTGTGTTCAACAATTGGTTTCAATACATAGGCTCTCTTTATTCATAATAATACATCATCATTTATTTGTTGATCATATTTCGTATTATTAATCTGAATCTGCAAAGTAACTAAAGGTATCAAATACATGTAGTGGAGTAGAAAGTACAATATTTATCTCTGAATGTAGCGGAGTAGAAGTATAAAGTATCAGAAAATGGAAATGCTGAAGTGTAGTAGTGTATTTTATTTGTGGTATTATATTTTGTAAGGTGTAATGTGGGTGTGGGTGCATGCCAGTCTTGTGCCAGTTACCACAGGTGCTGCAGATTAGAAGTTTTTGATTACGCTGAGGTCATCGTGAGCTGACATGACATTATGTTTTATGTGTATCAAAGAACATTGTGTGCTTTTTAAATCTCAACTTAGAGACTGAAACTTATTAGAAGTGGCAGACGCGGATGGACATGATAGGCCTTTTTTCACAACAGACATTTTGACTTGTCGTAAATTACAGGTGTAAGTAATAACACTGATGATGGCTCTGTTCTATTCAAGGGTCCCAGTGAGAGTGACGGTTAATCAGCATGCACAATACTAGGAATTTATTACGAACACCTAGTTAAAACTAATGCAATACCTTCATGGGTTACAATTAGGGCTGTCAATCGATTAAAATATTTAATCGCGATTAATCGCATGATTGTCCATGATTAATCGCGATCAATCGCAAATTAATCACACATTTTTAATCTGTTCAAAATGTACCCTAAAGGGAGATTTGTCAAGTATTTAATACTCTTATCAACATGGGGAAATATGTTTGCTTTATGCAAATGTATGTATTTATTTATTTTTGGAAATCAATCAACAACACAAAACAATGACAGATATTGTCCAGAAACCCTCACAGGTACTGCATTTAGCATAAAAAATATGCTCAAATCATAACATGGTAAACTTGAGCCCAACAGGGAAGAACAGCTGTCAATGTGTCAGTGTGCTGAAATGACTATGACTTGCCGCAAAATGTGATTATCATAAAGTAAAGGGGAGACTCGTGGGTACCCATAGAGCCCGTTTTCATTCGCATATCTTGAGGTCAGAGGTCAAAGGACCCCTTTGAAAATAGCCATGTCAGATTTCCTCGCCAAAATTTAGCGCAAGTTTGGAGCGTTATTTAGCCTCCTTCGTATGACATGGTCTAGTTTCATATGATGCCAGTATCTTCACCCTCGCTTTAAAACTGAGTCCGCTACAACCTCTGAAAGATCGATTGCTTTAATGCGTTAAAGAAATTAGTGGTGTTAAAATGATTTTGCGTTAACACGTTATTTTCGCGTTAACTTTGACAGCCCTAATATAAATGAATCAGCTTTTGTTGAAACTGTTTTAGGTTGAGGTTATTAAGCCTACCCTCATTGATATAAATGGGGTGAGAAAAATAATAGAAACACCTCTATAACACAACACAGTTCAACAAACTACATATACTCCAAAATGATCATAAAGTTGAAACAACACCTCTCAATAAAAACCGAACATTACAACCTTCATGAAGAAGTCATCAAACTGCATTAGTTTTAGCAAGGTGAACCTTATAAACTGGCAACTGAGAGAAAAGAAAAGGAACACTTTACAATTAATGAAAGACAATAAGAATACAAAGAAAACTGTGTTTAATTGTATCGGTGAGACAGCAGTTTCTATTATTGTGTCCACCCCTGAATATCACACCTAATATCAAAACCATACCACAAAAACAGTTACACTTAACAATGTGGATAATAAGTGTTAAGAAACTGAGACTTGTTTACAAGATGAGAGCTGAGTTTGTTCCTCCCCTCCGGTTCTTTATGTCCCAGTGGCGGTGGCCTCTGCGGCGACACGCAGGACCCAGCGGACAAGGCGAGGTTTACTGGAGTTGGCGGGAGCCATCAGATGCAGCACAGGGAGATCTGCCCTAGCGTACGTGATGTACGGATGCTACTGTGGACTGGGAGGTCAAGGCTGGCCCAGAGACAGGGCAGACTGGTGAGGCACCAGATTTAATCACCGTCAAGTCTGTTTTTATTTTCAAGAGAACACCTAATGATAGTGTGGACCAAAATGTATAGGCCTATACATTCAGCTGACACTATATATGGCCCACCTATACATTATGTGATGCAAAAGATATAATTCAGCATGCAATAGTGATGTTTAGCCCTCCACTCCACGGCTCATGCACATTATTTCCTCCTCTCTTCCACCCTCCTCCATCCTGCTGGTGTACACACAGTTTCCGCTTCTGAATGAGTCGACTGAACCACAAATGCTGTGTGATGGGATGGAGGGAGGCAATGATGTCCAAATTCAGCAGACTCACATGCTCCAATGGGTGCTTCAAATAGGCCCAAAAATTCCGCACCCAAATCCTAATTGCCTTCTTTTTCCTTCTTCGCCGCAAGACACCGAACCCACCTCAAACCAGTCAACTGCTAACTATCAGTTGTGAAACCTCATGTGGTGATCCTGCCCTGCTTTTAGGATATAGCCCTGGTGGGATTCAAACCACAGTGCTGTGACGACCCACCTACTGCTTTCTTGACCCTGCCTTGTCTAGAGTTCAGCCTTCAAAATAAAACATTTATCATGTTGTCAATCTCTCTGTCTGTAGGTGTTGCCACAGACATGATTGCTGTTACGGAGATGCAGAGCTTCTGGGCTGCCAAACCAAAACCGACCAGTATCAGTGGACGTGTGAGGACAGGAAGGCTGAGTGTGGTATTGCATTTTTAATGCTTATGCATGCATAATATTTCGTTATTTACAGCTTGTCGCACATAAATATGATGCTATGTGAGACACCTTTATTGGTAAACTAAACTAACTAAATTAGACTGTGTGTGATCTTCAAATATCCATGAAAACAGTATGCAGGCAGCTAATTGGAGGGGAAAGAGGATGTTTATGACACATATTTAATGATATTTTAAGCCCCCATAAACCCAGTCATTTCTGTACATAACAGATTTAATGAGGTTTACACATTTAAAGGACCAGTGTGTAGCATTTTGGGGATCTATTGGTAGAAATGGAATATGATATTTATAGGTATGTTTTCTTTAGTGTATGATCACATGAATCTAAGAATCGTTGTGTTTTTGTTACCTTAGAATGAGCCGTTTATACCTACAGAGCGGAGTCTTTTCCTGCTTGGGCCGGAGTCGATAACGTTACTCGCTCCCGATGCCGCCTCTGTCTCTCTCTTGCTTCATCACTCATTTCCCACATGTACACACTCTAAGCACTGACTCTGCTCCACATGACCTACGCTACTCTTACAACAACTGGCTCTAGAGAGGGATATTCGCGTTTTTGGCCACCGTAGCAATCCAACACGCTTGGCACACATGGAGAAGTTGTAATCTGCAACTTCACTGCTAGATACCGCCAGATCCTACATGCTGTGCCTTTAAGTAGGCTACCAAAACTAGTGGGTTGTTTATGATATTCTTTAAAGGTGCACTATACAATATCCAGAGCATTAATATAGCAGCAAACAACTATTTGCTATGTAAAGATATAGAGGAGTAATGTTTACCTGAGCAGATAATGACTTCTCTCTCCTTCTCTGTGTGTTGTAATCTGAGCTTCTCTGTGCTTTGTTGACATAGCCGGGCCAGCTGCGCTTGGTTTTAGTACATGTGAGCGTGTTAAATTAATTAATAATACCCACAATTACTGTCCAGTCGCCGGCCAGTTGTCTCTCATTTTCAGTGAAACTCCAGCAAATGAACCATTAGGAGGCAAAAATTAATAAAGCTGGACTTGTTTGTAAGACTAACAGCCAAGACTTTGCAAGCGTTATAATAAGTATTCACAATAAATTACACAATGAGAAAACCACCAAAAACCCCTCTATTTCAGCTCGTCACTGACAGAAGACATTTGTGTTTTTCATTGCAGATGATTTGGACGACAAATGTGAAAAGCTGCTGTGCAAGTGTGACAGAAACGCTGCCAAATGTTTGAGAAAAGCACCGTTCATCAGGAAATATGCCCTATGGCCAGATTTCCTCTGTGGTTACGAACATCCAATGTGTAGTATTTACTGACACAATAAATGCATGTCCTGTGTGCCTTTTGTAAATATATAAGGTGTTACAGTAATGATGGCATAAATATGTGGCTTTGGTATTTTTATTTTTTTTTTACTGTTATCAGGCTCTTTTAATAAAATTGTGAAAACACATTATGATGTGTGTGAGGAGTTCTTGCAGTTACCTTTATATCGAATGTTGTTTTTAATAAAAGACAAATTGAACACCTACATTTTGACACACACAGTAACTTTCTGGAAAGTAATGCGGATTACAGCTGCAGGAGAATCACACAATGAAAAGGCAACTTGGGCGTTCCTCTGTCGAAACTCAGTGAAGACTGAGAGCGAGGGAAAGATCAGGTAGCCGGTCCTCACAACAGTACTTTTATTTGTTGAAATACTGTGCAGCAGGCAGGGCAGCGCCGGCATTATAACTCTGAAGTTGACTCCCTGTGCTTTGGGTTTGTTTCTGACTATTCATTGAGGTTTAAAAAAAAGAAGCTTTTTTTGGAAATGTGCGCTAATAGGCAAACTGAGGTTTTCCTGTATTTTTAATTCTATTTTAAAGTCTGCTGTGACACTAAACAGGGTTACAGATTATTTCCCATGAAGTCTACAGAATAAGTTAGTCACTAAATAGCTATTAAGTGATCTCGTATACCCCTAATAGCCTTCATGACCACGTGTGATCTCATTGGCTATTTCACAGTTTGCTCTTTTTATCACAGTTCTAAAAGAGAAGCATTTAAATACCTACAGTGGAACTGTTGCATTGTGGGATACCTCTACAGAAAAATAGTGCCATCAAACCAAGGCCTATTGAAGGAGGCTGGGTCACGCGTCATCAACGCGTCATATCTTTGGGGTACAACAAATGTGCAGTAAAAATCTGGTCTGCACCCGCCGAAATTAAGCCAATCGCAACGCACGACCGCAGCTCCAGTTACACTGCGTGTGTGTCATACGCCATACCCCAAGACCCGTGTCCGCCCGCGTCCCAGCCTCCTTCAATAGGCCTTGCATCAAACCAGCAGGACATCACCTGGTTTGTTGTGTGTGAAGTCTAGATACTGGCCTGCAGATGGCACCATAATCACAAATACTAAACTTCAAGAACACTGACACAACAGGAAGTAAAGCATTTATTGGGACACGCCTGAACAATTAGAGAGTTGATCACTGATATTATTATTTAGATTTGTTAAAATGTATTGAAGTCCCCTGTAACCTGTCAGGGTTTGAATGTTTACATACAGCAAATTAGTCTATTTTGGTCCAGCAGTTGGTTTTGGGTTTGGCTTGGGAACGTCCATCAGACCGAGTTGGTGAAAGTCGCACTGTCGAGTCAAAACCTTCCTTTCCCCCTCTGACACCCAGTAAACAGTATCACCACCACGGCTGTAATCACAGTAAACACAGCCCTCCCAGATGTTACCGCTCAAGAGAGCTTTTACGCTCCTAAAGCGTCGTCCGTGAGTTTTCACAGGGAACACAGCTTCTTTGTTGAACCAGTGCAGCGCTCGTGAGTGTGGACTGAAATGGGAGATGATGCCGTGGTGCAGTGTCCAAAGTCCAGGACTGGAAATAAGTATCTGGGTCATGGCCCACAAACACTTGCCCGATTGTGTCCAACCTTCAGCGGGTATGAGCTCTGAAGTTGTGGAAGTCATACGCCTCCATCCAAGAGGGCGGCTCAAAGTCCCTCTTTCATGTTTGAGTACGTTGTTCTACCTCTAATCTGTTCAAACTAAAAGAAAAATGTATGGTGGGCTACTGCAATTAAGGCTACACATTATTTACATGTAAACATCCCGTGTTATATAGGTATAAAGAGAATTTTTTTTGTGGTGCTAAAATAGAAATTTGCTTTTTTTAATTTTTCCTAGCTGTAGCACAGAATGAGTCAGTACAGCGGCTGTTTGAGTTCATGAGATCAGAAACTGAAAAATTGCTTCACAGTTGCAATAGTTCATCTATTTAGCATTCCCGATGCTGTAACACAGGCTGTGCTTTCTCAAGCAAAAATATTTTGATCTTTAATGTCACAGAAGTAGCATTGCTTGATTGTTTGATGTATGTGTGTGTAGGTATGTATGTGTGTGTATGTATGTGTATATGTATGTACATATATGTATGTGTATGTATATATATGTATATATATATATGTATATGGATATTTGACCGGGAATATTTCAAAGGGAAAGTGCCCTAGATGATAGGGTGTAATGTCCTAGACCTCTATCAATTTAT
>CAKAKR010034422.1:0-12331 GCA_916700685.1 Adelosebastes latens
TTTTAGTTATGAGATAATCTTGCCTGCTCCAATAATACTCAGTGACCAAAAGAGAAATAACCTAATATCTTCTTGATGTGTGTGCTTGTGTGTGTGTGTTGTGTAAAGTAAATTCTAGCATCTTTATCTGTGACTGTGTCGTGCACATTTACAAGGGTTTTTGTCACTGTTTTAACTATTGTTTTTTAGTATCTTTTGGCATTTAGACTGAGGGTAAATATAGCTTGCACGTCGAGCAAAGCAACTAAATCCTAGTTGCTGCAATGGGTCTGCTTAAAGGTACAGTGTGTAGGATTTGGCGGCATATAGTGGTGTGGTCGCAGATTGCAATCAACTGAGTAACCCTTCGCTCCTTCCTCCCTTTCCAAGAGTGCGGTAATGTGAGCCGCCGAGTGCAAAACCGCGGTAACGCCGTTCACCTCGCCCAGAGGTCATCTTACCATAATAACACTACTTTAGGAGCAACGGAAGTCAGACGGCAACTGGCGGTACCACGGTTTTGCACTCTGCGGCTCACGTTACCGCAGTTTCACAAGCGTGTCGGAGAACTACGGTGGCCTTCAGGTAATGTAAAAATGTGAAAGGCTCTCTCTAGAGCCAGTGTTTGGTTTGTCCGTTCTGGGCTACTGTAGAAACATAGCGGACTCCATGAAGAGGACCCGCTCTCTATGTAGATATGAAGGGCTCATTTTAAGCTAACGAAAACACAACGATTCTTAGTTTCAGGTGATTATACACCAATGAAAACATAGTTATGAATATTATATTCCATTTGTGCTAATAGAGCCCCCGAAATGTTACACACTGGTCCTTTAAGAGTTCAGAAAGGATGTTTGTTCTTAGGATCTCCGAGTGTGCATCAGATGACATCTGTGGTTGTATTCAACGGCTTTCAGAGGAATGTTAGTGCAGCTATAATGAATGTGAAGAAGGTCATCACTGGAAAAAAAAGTGGTCATAGTTAACCGCCCATGGATACATAAATGTTCAAAAGAATTTCTCATACTCGCTCGCCATGAAAAATAAGGTTCGGATAAAGTGTAGGAGCCGGTGTATAGCAAAACGAAGCTGTGTGTGAGGCGGCGTCTGTTTGTGCTCGTGTTCAATAAGCGAGTTGGACAACTTGATTAAGTCGAGTTTACTGTGAAGACGTTGGCATAATGAGGGATATTGGTTTGAATGTGCTAAACAAAAACAATAGCGTTATAAAAATGGGAGCCAAGTGTTTTATACAAGGACTGAATTATCGCACTGAATTACACATTGAGCATTTATCGTCTTAGTTGTCAAGTTGGGTATGCAGGTATTGTAAACGTGCCCATATAGACTGCGGATTCAATCCCAGCAGATTGTACAGATATAGGAGAGCTGGTGAATTTAGGTCAAGTCAGCAGGCATTGAGCTATATGTGGGTTATGGATTTACCAAGCAATGCACAACCTCTCTGACCTTGCTGTGCTCTGAGCACAGCCGGGGACACAAGTACAAGAGTAGCTGTACTTTCCCTTTGCCTCCATTACTCTGTTTCACATAATATTTCTGTCTTCCCCACCCGTACATTCTTGCTCTGCTCTTATTGTGGTCTCTTCCCCCATCTCCTCTTTTCTAATTACCTCTTTCATTCATCCAGTCACTCACTCACCCACACTCCCCTGTGTTTTTCTGGCTGCTTAACTGTCATCATTCTGTCATCTGGGTTTTCGGGGCTTGTGTTTGAAATGAATGCAGCAGCGGAGGCAGCCTGGCCACGTTCCAAGCCGTGATGCATAGGCTGTTCGGGGGGAAATCTGATGTAAGACCCCACAAAGGTCATAAAATGGGAAGATAGATGCCGTGCTGACTTTCCGCACGGCACTCAGTTATGACCGGAGGGAAAAGTGTGTGTGTACAGTACGCGCATGTGTGTCAGTTCAAGCATGTGTGCTCAAGTGTAAGCAAGTGAATATGTTTGTCTTCTCATCTGCACTCATTTAACGGTTCATCAGGGAGGAATAGGCATTAACTGTTAGAATGGGATGTTTATTGGATATGACAGACACACATCCACATAGAGACGGTACATGCATGCACGTACACACTGCTGGGCTTCCGTACATGATTTGCTGTTGGCCTGCAGTTCAAAAACAATAATAAAAAGCCTTGGGATGAGTTGCCAGGGGGCAGCTGGAGCCGCGGCAGGTTGAGCATGCCTAATGAAAACTTAATGCTCATTGGCAGGGATTGCCACTGCGCTCCTCCCCGAGGATTTAAGATCAGGCCGACATCAAGCCAATGTCAAGATCTGTGGAGCCCAAAGTCAAAAGCCTGGCAGTTTGTCTCTGCGTTTCTAGGTACGCAGACAGAGAGCGTGAGAGAGACGGGGGGAATCTGCAAAAGAGATCTAAACGGGCTCAGAAACGTCGCCCTCCTTCCTCACCAACAAAATTCCTCGCGGGGGCTTATTCTGCACGCTGTGCCTTATCCCCATGAAAGCCATAAAATCCGGAGATTGGCGCTTGGATCTGGAATTCTGAGTGAGAGCAAAATTACTCTCCTTAAGAATTAGGTCCAGCAGTGCAGACAGCAAGTGAGAGAGAGAGAGAGAGAGAGAGGTGATACATGGTGTGTAGAGACAAATTTGAACAGGAAGAGTTGAATGTTGAATCTCAGTGGGAACGTGCTCTCTGCTCCCACAGCTTGAATAGGAACGTGTTGAATGTATGTATGTCCTGATGCTGTCTGGATAAGGCCCGTCTGCAGTAATTCAAACCAGAGAGCGAGACAGAGGATATGAGGCGCTCTTGTTGTATTTGGGATGTTAGACTCATGATATCCCTGTATGTAATGAGCTCCCCTCTGATCTGCAGAGAGGCGGGGAGGAAAGGAGTGAGGGACTGGGAAATGGAGAAGAAGCGATGTTGGAAGAATAAGAACGAGGCCTTTGTTGGCTGGAAGAAAAGATGCAGAGAGCTGTCAGAGGAATTCTGTGTGCTTCCCATAATCCTGTTCTCTCCTCTCCTCATCCCCATAAGGTACACATACTCTTACAGTAGGTTCTGTTGATAAATATGTCCATCGCTTACCTTGAACAGATCAGTAAATTGTTGCTGTTGCAATGGATAGCAAGATTATGTCCCGTTTAGGGCTGTCAACGTTAATTTCTCATCACTAAAAAAACCTAAGGAATCCATTGGTATCAACCATGTCATACTAGCTTGTCGCAAAAGAGGCTAAATAACGCTCCAAACTTGCGCACAATTTTGGCGAGGAAAAACTTTCATGGCCATTTTCAAAGGGGTCCTTTGACCTCTGACTTCCAGATATGTGAATGAAAATGGGTTCTATGGGTACCCACGAGTCCCCCCTTTACAGACATGCCCACTTTATGATAATCACATGCAGTTTGGGGCACTCACTCAGTCTGGAGGACTCGGAGTAATGTACTTAAGTTACACAGCAAGCATGTGCTGGTATACATTTGAACTGGGAGGTCGGAATTTTTGAGTTCCCAGTCGGAAATTTCAACTGGAACGCCCCCTGAAGTCGGATTTCCAACTCGGAAAATCGGACGAACTTCACCAACCTCGACCTTAAAATCCAACATGGCTGCTGCGTGCCTCAAAAAGATGTAGTAATATACTGTTTATTAGCACTTCTTTCTTATTTGTGTCTCATTAAATCAGTCGTTAAAGTCAATGACAACAGTCAGGGCTTGGGAGAAAGAAACAAGGTCATATTTTGCTAGTTTAGATTGACTGAAATGTTCGATATAATCTGATGACTATAACCGTTTTCATGGACTTAAACTATACTAAAATAGTTGCCGTTTACTTTGACTAATATAAGACTAAAATGGTCAGACTTTTATTCAACTAAAACCTGACTAAAAAACAGGATGAGGTTGACAAGAAACTAACAAGGACATTTGGCACAGGACTAGGACTAAATTAAAAGAAAATAGCTGACAACATTAACACTAGTGGGTGGTGTATTAAGTATCCCAGCAGAGCAGTTTATTCTTCACCCATGTGGCTTTCCGTTCTTTTCTATTTACCTTGCTTTCTTGCTGCTTTGTTGTGAGGAGTCTAGGTAAATGGCTTAAAAAACCTTTTTAAGAGAGTGATTGTTACATTTGTTACACAGCTCTGCTCTCACTGAGATTGTCTGAAGCTGTGCACATTGTTTGCTCGTGATGCACATTGGTTTTTATTGGTTTGCATCATGGGAATGTTTCCTGCTGCTATTCCAGAGGAGTTGGAGCTTGAGGACCACCAAGAGGCTCACCAGCAGAACCGTTTCCAAACAGCGTGCTCAGCAGTGTTGTTCTCTGAAATGTCTTCTTGCCCTGCTGCCTGCAAAACCTTTACAGCAAACACAGTGTATGTGTATATTCTGTATATAATGGTTGCACTCACCTGAACAATCTTTTGAGGAATGACATAGTGGAGCAGTGACACAGATGTATGCCAACAACAAGGGTTCTACCAGCTGTTTGTTGTGCAGTCCAAAAAAATCAGGATAATGCAGATGATAAATTTTCCTAGTGTCTTTAAGGATTGCGTGTCTTTTCTCAGTCACTCCAAGAGGACTGTAAGAGGTTTAGCCAACTAAGTCTGGGACTGTATTTAATGAGTTGGCTCTCTGTCCTTTTTCCCTCAATGTGTGTTTCAGCTCCAGGAGCAATGGATGAACCTCACAGAGAAAGTGGACGGCACGTCTTCAGGATCGTCGTACCACTGCACCACAGAGCCCCCTAGACCACAGCAAAGGTAATGCAGTAGATATATGAGGGTCAAAGTTCAAGGCGCAATATTATGACAAAGTAGTATGTCCCAATTGTATGCATACTGCATGCAACAGTATATACAGTACTTTGTTAGGGTAGCTACAGTACGTACTAAAAGTAAAAACAAAAAGTATTCAATTTGGAACGTAGCCTTAGTTCTCAAGCTTCGGGCAGTATATTCTAATGAGCCTGTATGTGACATAGTGCTGCGTTACATTTGGGAACTGGGAGGTCGGAATTTTTGAGTTCCCAGTCGGAAATTTCAAGTGGAACCCTGAAGTCGGATTTACAACTCGGAAAATCGGATGAACTTCACCAACCTCGACCTTAAAATCCAACGTGGCTGCTGCGTGCCTCAAAAAGATGTAGTAATATACTGTTTATTAGCACTTCTGTCTTATTTGTGTCTCATTAAATCAGTCGTACACACAGTACTGTCCAACTCCTACCGGTGGACTTGTTGCTACTGTGTTGTACGCGCAAAATACCGGTGTAATGCATTGTTATCAACTGGTATTGCTAACAATGGCTAACCTGGTTGGAGCAAACCCCATTAAATTTTCCGACTTGTTTTACTGGAATGCGGTCAACTCGGGTGTGACGTCATTCCCAGCGCCGACTTCCGATTTCCCCTTTAACAGAAACACAAAAAACACACTATGTTTCACAATCACTCTTTTCATCTACCCACCTCATCTACTGCTCTGCTATTTTCTGTTTTTAAATTTGTATCCTTAGCAGTGATTTGTCTGCTCATCTTGAAATATTGCTTCTTCTACCTTTCCATTATTTGGACCCAGAGCAGCAGTTTCCCATCCAACTTGTTGCTTCCCTATATTAAGTTTGACGACAGCGTTATAGCATAAGGAAAAATGTAGAATTGGGTGAACTTGACCTTAAGATGGACAAATCTGTCAACAGACTCAGGTTCATTAAGCAATAACCCATAATAAGCTCTGCTTTCTATTGATTCTGGAACAGTTAAGATAAACAGAGTTTCTGTAAACCCTACCAGGTGTCCTCAATTTACTCTAAAGCTTAATTAGCTTTGACACGTGGCCTTGCATTTGAAAGGAAATCATCCAAATGTTGAATGAGTCTCATTAAACTGATAATTAGATATGATTTTCCACAGAAAAAAAAGGGGCATGATTTAATGAGCGATTTTCATAATATCCAGGAGATGTCAAGATGAGTAGATGATGAGAAGGGAAGTTTGGACCTCCGGGAAAAGTTTGAGGCCAGGAAAATATTATTTTGTTTTTAACATGATTGCATAGACAGACATGATAGAGGGCACACACACATGGACAAGGCAGCATTTGCAGTGGAGAGTAGATATGATGCCAGACATGCTGGCACATTATCATACACATAGTCCCCGCAGCAGGAAAGTTTTGCATAAAGAATGCAAAATAACAATAGGCAATAAAGGCATGCGGAGAGATTTATTTATCTTGCTCTGACATTTACTTCAGACGAGGGAGTTCTACCAATATTATTCTTTCTCAGACACAAACACGCACACGTATACAAAGGGAAGAATTTCATATTTTTGGGCTGAACAAAGTCATCTATCTTCCCCGTGTGATGCCCCAGCTTTGTTGCAGTTCCAAGGTCTGAGTCACATTGAGAATCCCATGCAGACAGGGCAACACCTTGTATACAGCATGATAGGATGGGAGAATAGCCATTTGTCCTTGTCAAACAGCCCAGAAGACACACACACACACACACACACACACACACACACCATACTTGGATTCATATTGAAAATATCTTGTAAGCAAACATGCAAAACACAGACACTCCCCCGCACAGTAATACTTCACAAAGTGAGATGGTATCATAGATCACAGGGAGAACCGCTGGATGTAAATCAGGGCTGACATGTGATTCATGCCTTATGCATGTTGTTTGACTGTAACCTGCATTAAAGAGACAAGGTATAGCACATATCACATCGTATCAACTCAGCTCGGCGTTCAGTGCTCCGGACAGGCGAGCCTCGATAGCACAATATTGGCTCAGAGAAGCCGATGAATCTTTATGTCACAAAAATCGATGATGTTGTCAGAGATAGGAGCCGTAGTTTGAATTTGACTTTATTTAGTTCTGTAGAGAAAAAAAAAGGAAGCAAAGACTTGTTGGAGTAGTCCTTCCTCAAGGCTGAAAAACATCGATCCCATAGAGGTTAATATTAATGTCAACGGGGCAAGTGATAGATACAATCAGTGTGGGAGTAGGTGTGTCTGTTTGTCTATGTCCACAGGTCCAGTTCTCCCCGACATGCCACAAGCTGCTTCACCTCTTTAACACCATCTCAGACTCTATTACTTGGAAGACATTATTCACTTTGTTAAAGAACTTTTCCTCAGGGAACTACATTTTTCCACGGAAGTGTAGCAGTGTGCAGATATAGGTTCTCGTGCTGGATAAAAGCAGACCTGAAGAACAAATGGAAACACTGAGTCCAAGCTCCCAATCACTTTGTTTGCAGTGTTTTAATCAGCAAGGTCTTTATCATGCAAATCAAACTGTAACGTTGCAGTAAAGGGTTGGGAGCTGGAATTCGGTATGCAAATGTATTTGTGATCAACACATCAAGACAGCTTTCTCCAGACCTAAAACACAGTTAAAAACAAACCCGCACTCATAAAAACATCTCTTTCTTAGCTTTCTTCTGATGCTCCGCACGGTCTGTATTTAAAAACGGAGCTCATAACTGTCGAAAGCATTTTTCCTAGAATCACTTGGGGACATGTTAACGTTCTTTCAGGACTTTTATAAACCTTTTGAATAGAATCCAAAAGGAGAAAACTGCTGTTTGTTTTGTGATATCAGTGCCTTTACACAACCATTTCCAACATGTTTTTGTTGGGAATGATAACAGCAAGTAGACAAAAAGCGGGAGGAAAAAATTGAATAACGGCCAACTTTAGTCAGCATTATTGGAATGTGAAGAACACGTATTTGACCGATCGTTCACTGTAATCCCTTTTCCAGTAGCCAAACGGTTTCATCGCTCTCCAGAGTGCTCTTACGCCTGCTTTTCACATTTCCCATATCATTCTTTCTATATTTTGTTTTCTTTGTATTTAACCGATTCTTTCTGTGACCGTTTCGCAGTGTGTGAATGCTCAGTTTCACCTGATTTTTCATGTGAGCAACACATATGGCACCTTTTACTTACAAGAACTGTTTGGTTTACACATCTTCTCTGTATCAGGTATCTCTGTCCGCCTCATCTTTAACTGTCCCTACCATCTACATGGACAACGCTTTTTGGTATTGGCTAAGAACATTTCAGGATACCTCAGTAAAAAGTATACCAAGTACATTTGTAGAAGATTATTGATTGCTGTCGGGATGTAATGAGAATTTCAACAAATTTAACACAATTGTTTTTGAAGAAGATTACCAACCCCCAGCTTAAAGTCAAATAACTGTTTTCTACTGCGACTGAATAGGAACAGAAGTTGGATCATGACTGGTTTCATCAAATCTGGGGAATTTAAGAGAGCAAACAAATGTGCCAGACACAAAGAAAATCAAAAAGTTAAAATCAGGTTGAAGTACAAATGTGTGTGAAAATGTAGTCAGAAAAATTCATGAGGATAGATCCAGGCAATCTCATCTTCAGTCTCTTCAGTCAGATCTCCTCCCCTTTCCCTCCAAAATATTCACTCAGTGACCTCTGCAACCCCAGACAGACAGTTTTTCCTTCCATTGATCCGCGTGTCTTTATCCCCCTCATCTTAAAAACCTGAGCATTACCCCCTTCTTCTCTTTATCTCTCTTCTCATTCCTCATCTGTCCAGCCACCTGTCTATTTTAACCAAGGCAACAGATGTGTGTGTGAGAGAGTGGATGCATATATCACCATGCTGCGTGCTATATGTACTGAAGTTTGACAGACAGCAGGGACTCACACTGCTCTGCCTTAATGACGCTGGGAGGAAAGAGATGGCATGTACTGCACATACACGTACACACATTAAGGCAATTTGAGTTATATGGTTAGCACTCTTTGCCTCTTTTCTCGTGAAAGAAGAGCCAAGTGAATAATAAGCATTGCATTTATGCTCTGTTGGCATACTCCTGTGTGTCTGTTTCGACTTTGAAACCTGTCCCTGTTTTCACGCTGGTCCTCTTTAAATCCTTCAGAGCAAGATGAGGAGATGAAAGACTGCAGTGGCCACAGAGATGACAGCCAGTGCTGGACACCTGCTGGTATAACTGAAGGCCTAAGACCTGGGCCAGGAGAAGACGAGGGGAGATCAACAAGCACTTCTCCTCTCCTTCACATCCATTGGTGCATATACAGTATACTCAGGTAGTTCGCAGTACAGCGTGAATTCATGAAAAGATTCACTTGCCATCACATGTTCTTTTCTCTCCTTCTATTATTTTTCCTGTCATTCTTTGTGGGGGGAATTTTGTGAGATGTCAGGACACAATTGCTATAAGTCGAACAGTAGTGGTACGTATGTAAATGCTTCTGTAGGCTTCACATGAATTAAGTTGTTCAATGTCAAGGTGGGGTGAAAAGTTATCCGTGATGGTAACACAAAGTCATCAGAGGTGCAAAAGATAGCGTTGTTGTGGCAGTAGTGCACCATTTGTTGTTTCCCAGCCACTACTGAGGAGAAAAACCTTCCTAAACCTCAGATTGGCACTGGATCCCCCAAAGCTTGCATTTCTAAACTGAATATGTCATGAGAGGCCAACAAGGTCGGTCTCTCTTCAAAGCCTCCAAATACAGCCGAGAAGTGCAGGCTGCTTTCGCCCGAATTTGGAGGACACATCCAGTATTTTGTTGCAGCCTGGTTAATATGTGTTTGGATTATCCTCATCAACTTTCAGTATCACGTGTCCATGTGTATGCGTCTTTGTCATCGATCACTGGTAGATTATATATCACATGTAGAGATGCACCGATTGCAATTTTTTAAAGTCTGACCTGCCGATTCAGATTTTTGCCGATTCCATTTTTTTAGGAACTATAATTGACAACATTCACAAACATTTTTGTAACTTTTCTTTAATGGAAAATTCAACTGTATGTTCATACATAGAGAAGAATTGGAAAAAATACTATTCTACACTGTGCATGTAGGCCTACAATAGTCAACTTTGTGTTATCTAAAGCTGTATTTATTTACCTACTTACTTTACTTACTAACTTCATTTAGTTTATTTATACAAAACTATAAATATCTATTTACAAGACTGTAAGGGTGTGTGTATTATTTTATGTTAACTCCCATTCCTGCGGCGAGCGGCATCCTCCTGTCTGCCCCACACTTACTGAAGTAAATATGAGAGTGATCGTCCCGTCACTGGTCATGGCCGTTCAGCTGCGGCAGCCGATCGATGGGTGCATCTCTAATCACATGTACTAAACCAATAAAAAAGCAACTGCAGGGTGTAAATTAGGTATGGATCTACTGTACAATATTTAACATGATACACTATTTGCTAGATGTGCCGTCATGTGTAAAATATCACGGCTCATACTGTAATCTCACTTATCATGGAGCTTGTCTCACTTCACCACTGATATTTAAAGTTAAAAAGGAGCACAGTGTAAATGTTGGTCTCTCTGAGACAAGATGGTCTAATTTAGGGAGGACGAGCCTGCTCTGCTGGGTTTCAGGTCCTGTGAAGGGCACTCCATTGTGGGCCGCTTTGGAGCACCTCTAACCCCTGAAATGGGGGGACACAGCTTGAGATTAAAAATTAAGGAAAAACAAGAAATCAAGGGATGCTTGTTTTATATTCAGTTTAGATCTGGGTTGACCTTTTTGGTCTCTTTGGAAATATGTTTACTTAATTAAAGTTATAGAAGCAGCTTTGCAAATTAAGTGTGTGGCGTAAACCCTTGGTGGTGGTGTGCTGCATGAGAATGTAAATTGCTATAAACACACAGTACTACAAACACAGCAACACCTATGTGCATTATTGATAATATACAAGCTATGTTGTGCAAAACAAAAACAGAGATTTGAGTTAGGAAAAGTAACTTCGCAGCATGCAGTTTGTCAAAAGGAAAACATGGAAGTAAACTCTGAAATGTCAATTCCTCAGTATCTCCTGCTGTGCGTTGAACACCTGCAGTGCAGGTTTAGATTTAAAAAGGTGGAGAGGGATACAAATTTGAATAAAAAAGAACACTCAGCGTTTGTATGCAGAGCTAGTCGGCGGAGAGCAGTTGTGCAGTCAATATGAATGAAGAAGTAGATGTGTGAAGAATGAACAGGATGGTACTTGTGTGCACTTAGATCCCTGCCAGTATTCACACTTACTGTAAGCACACCTGGACAGTCTCGGCTGCGGCGAGTTGTTGTAATTCTCAGAATTGGAGTTTCAGGACATTACAAGAAGTGTTTGTATGACTCCGTAGGTGAGCTATCAGAGAGCTTTCCAACACTGAGCATCACTTTGAAGCATGCTGCAGTAGCTGTGATGATTCAGAGAAGAGAGTTAGTGATGAAAAGCAAAGAAGAAATGATGAGTTAGGCACAGAGGCGACTAAAGCAAAGAACGCCGTCCTTGTGACCTTACTGAAATCTATACACTGAGGTCCAGTCACACAATCTCTGCAAACATTAGCGCTACGCTCACACATGCACATACTGTACATCCACAGTGCAAGTGTGCATTATCGCCTTATGGATTTGACAAAGACATTGGTATGTAAATGGCTGTTGTGTCAACGCTGTTCTGCGTGTGTACACACAGTAGTCTGTCTCAGCACTTTGGCTTTTACGCCGCTGTCGATAATACTCCTCCATCAGCGAAACTAATCCGATTTCTTCCATCGCACAAATTAAGTTTGCATTGTATTGCTCCTTGTTGTGTTTTGTGGTATTGATGCTATTATACACGATCACAGGACAGTAAAGGTGGTTGTCTTTATAACTTTGTTCCTTTTAAATTAGGTTATTTGGTAGGTGTACACACACTGGTGTTTCAACCGCTAAGTGTTTGTTGTTGTTTATTGTTACTGCAAAAAGTCACATGTAAAATATTAAAAAGCCTTGAGAACCAAGATTTAATTAGGTTTTAGTTCAAGACTTTTAAAAAGGATGCTGCTACTATTTGTGTTGCGAAAGCAGCTTATTCACACAGTCCTACACTCTACACATGCCATTTTATTAGGTACACCTAGCTAAAAACCTAATGCAGTCTAATACAACAGCCCTGAACAACAGGGAAGTCTGTTTTTCAGACTTTTTTTTCCAGACTTTTTTTTCAGACTTTTTTTTTCAGACTTTTTTTTCGGACATTTTTTAGACTTTTTTTCCCTGACTTTTTTTTCTGACTTTCTTTTCTGACTTTTTTTTCTGACTTCTTTTTCTGACTGTTTTTCAGACTTTTTTTTCGGAGATTTTTTAGGACTTTTTTTTCGTACATTTTTCAGACTTTTGTTTCTGACTTTTTTTCTGACTTTTTTTCTGACTTTTTTTTCTGACTTTTTTCGGACATTTTTTCAGACTTTTTTTTCGGACATTTTTTCGGACTTCTTTTTCAGACTTTTTTTTCGGACATTTTTCAGACTTT
>CAKAKR010034423.1:0-35465 GCA_916700685.1 Adelosebastes latens
CGTCAGGATTTCTGCCCATTTGTGATGTCACGAATATACAATATTTAGACCCTTGACACAGATTTAAACGTAAACATTCTAAATGTGTCCCAGTTTATTTCCTGTTGCAGTGTATGTGAATGTCATCAGCTGACAGGAAGTACACATGGACCCAAGCTGTTGCCTAGCAACGCAATTCTGTTGCAATTCCGTCAAAATGCGCTAAAACGGAGCGTTTCAAACAGGGTAAATACAGACATATTCAGGCAGACAGTATGAGGAAAATAAAGTTTTTTTTAAACATTACAGCATGTAAACATGTTCTAGTAGAAACACAAAATACAAGTATGAACTGAAAATGAGCATAATATGGGACCTTTAACTATTTTCCTGGCAGTTTTTTCCAATCATAGACAATAGATAGTAGAGAAGCCCTCCCGTCATACTTGCCAACCTTGAGAGTTTTCATCAATTTTTTGCCCCTGCTTGAGTATTTTTTTTCTCCTACTCTCCATTTCTCTCTCCGTCTCTCGCTCACTGAAGGTCCTTTCAGACAACGTGACAACGATACAACGGCACAACAGCGATCTGAAACACGTTATTTCCAATGGATTGCGCTCGCCACGACGGCGTTTCGCGGCATTGAGCAAATTCCCACTTTGGGCGCTACACGCTATATCACAACCATCTCTTCCACCGTAAAATCCTGTCTCAGAGTATTATAAACTAGGGCTGACCCGAATGCTTCGAAGCTTTGGTGAAAAAAAAGTCAGTTTCCTAATGAAGGATCTATGAAGCTTCACATTTATTCATGCTTGAGCAGACCTTTGTACCCTTAAGGTCAAGTCCCATGCACAGAAGGGTCAACGACTGCGTGGCTTGTTGTCCAAAATTTTACACCAGCTACAAAATCTGGATAGAAAGTAAATAAAATGATCCATTCACTAAGAAGTCAACAGTTACTCTTACAAATACTCAGAGAGAAAGACATTTACATACACTCCATGACACTCTATTGGAGTGAAAGGGTGAATTTCAGAGAGAATATTGTGAAATAGTTGCATCATGTTTGCCTGTTGCATCACAGTGTGTTTGATTATCATTCAAGCAGAACAAAGTTTAACGTCAGGCCTGCCATCATGAAAGTCGTGTGTGTGTGTGTTTGTGTGGAGGTTGTTTTTCAACCAAGATATGTAGCTGTATGTATATGCATATAATTGTGTACATACCGAGAGCAGAGTCAACATACTCTCAGTTCTATCAGTTCATGGCATTAGTTAAATGAATCTACATGTTATTGCCAGGTGATTGATTCCCTGTTGCCATCATATTTGCCACTGTTGATTTATCAGCAAATCCATTTTATTACACACTTATTTTAATCTTTGAAGAAAATCATGTAACTGAAATTATAGTGAATTAAAAGTTCCCAACTTCCCTGAGCAGTCAAGTGTTACTGAACATCCGTGTTGGGAAAGGAAGAGAAGACAGGGGCTCAGGACATTAAATACAGCTCACATGCCATGTGACATTTACTTAGCTGGCTCTACTGTTTCAGCAGAGAAAGGTCAAAGGGCAAATAATGGTCTGAGCGATATAAATAGGAGGTCAAGACTGTTCTCAACTGGAAAGGCCAAGGGCAAATAAAGTTTAGACCCGAGCGCAATGCAAAGGAATGCATTTCACTGCCAACCCCAAAATCCCCACAGCCCCATATACTGTATTAGTAGTGAGTATGGAGAGTGGTGACCAATAGCTGCTCAGTAACATGCAGGCTGAAACAGACTGTAAGTATAAGAACTAAGGTACAATACTTCATTTAGGTGTAAAAAGAATATTCAGTCAGCATTGATTTGGTAATTAACAGGTTAAAACATGTCTTTAAAACATGGTTTAAAAACGCTTCTTTAGACGTCCAGGTTATCCATATAACCATTGTTTCAACATCATTTACATAGTGATATTTCAATGTGCAGTACCTACATGTTAGGACCAGCTTTGGGCTCTTCCTCAAATGTCACACACATGGAATACCATTGAAACAACTGTTATATGTCACCTAAATGTCTAAGAAACAGTGATTCTCAGCCATCATTGTAGAAAATGATACGAACTAGTTTCTATTTATCAAAAAATATTGCTGTATTTGAGGAGAGCTGAAAGAAATTCAAACACTGTAAATCTGCCTGACCACAGGGATTTAAAGCACAGTGAAACAACATTTGTAGAGCATCCTGCATTTAAAGTAGTTCCTGTTGAAACAATATGTTGGTGTAGAGCATAATCAAGGGATGCATTCAAAAGTGTAAAACAAAGAGATATCAGTTCAGGAAAAGCTGTGATAGGAATATTTTAATAATAATATTTACATCTACATGAGGAAAAATATATAAAAACACAAGAAAATAAAATCTTAGCGAGTTTGATTTGGCCTCCATTACATGACTGCATACTATGATATGAAAAAGCAGCTAAAAAAAAATCATCTTTCATCTAATTGTGATTGAAGGAAAATTGTGATGCATAAACCTGAATTGACTTGACTAGATCAATTTGGGACAATAGGGGCCTACTACAACCTATATTAGGGTTTATCATCTATTCACATGGTAGATCCCTGAAAGAAGGAATTAAGGAACACAACAGCGACCTCTAGCCACCAATTACGACAGGAGCAGAAGCGTAAGTCAGGTGCTATAGTATTGACAGCGTGAAACGCCATATGGGGTGGAGGTCGGGGGTGATGGATGTGACACAAAATTCAGAGTTTTTACCGAGGAGATGAGGATTCGCATCTCGTGCGAAACCAACAACGCGTAGTTGTCCTTTCACTTTTTAAACATAGTTATTTTAAGGTAAACACAATGTTTTTCCCTAAACTTAAATAAGTGTTTTTTGTTTCCTAAACCTAAAGAAGCCTTTTTGTTTGTGTTGAAAATGTCACGTTTCATTCAGTTTTACTAGCGTTACTTAGTGTTAAAACGTCTTGCTTTTAAGTTTCGCTTTCACTTTTACAATGTAGTAGGCCCTTAAAACCCACATCTATGGAGTTTATAGCGATCAATAATTCCTATTTATTAGCCTGATAACAGTCGAATTGGGTGCTCTTGCTGCCATCAGTGGTTAACACCTCTGATGCATCGAGTCACTGAGCTTCTGAAACACCGTTCTTGCAGGTGAGTCTGATCCAGCTGCTGGCCACAAGCAGCCAGAGGGTCTCACAGGTAAACTTCTTAAAGTTGAAAGGATTGGACAGTGTTCCTTTTGGACCTTGTTAGTAACAGCAAAATACACAATTGGTCCGACCAGTAACAACAGTGGATATAGAACAGTTTTTATTTGTTATGTGTCCTATTTGAAACCACTGGTTTATGAATCATCTATTTTTGCACATCAGTGAGTGATGGGCGTACAGCTTTACGTGCTGGGTAGGATGGTCTCCACACAGTTGTAGGTCCAGTCCTGTCTCTCATTGATGGGCAGGATGTGTTGGCACACCTAGAAGTCATAGAACACAGGATCTTTGTATTAGTATCCAAAATACCATATAGTGATTTCAGTACATTGTACCATCATATAAATTAGAATTAAAATGTTTTCTTATTCAGAATGAACAATTTAAGATTTGAATGTCGTAGAATGGAACATTTTCAAAGTCGTGATTTTTTTCTTGTCATAAAAAAACAAGAAAGGATTCTCAGAAAGCCTTCGTACCATTTCTTTTGGAAAATGTAATTGCTACAAACCACCAAAATGTAGCACAACACAACATGAAATGGAAAAACATTTGCTCTAGTGAAAAGTATGACTATATGAAATATTAAATATGCTTAGCTTGAAGTTATATAGTCATGTCATCATATTGTGGTGTTTGTTATTTGTATTTTGCCTGTATTAAATAAAAAAAAAAAAGACTTCATACCATCTTAGTCCTGGCTGGCACCTCAACAGCAAACACACTCATGCCTCTGCTGCTGCAGCAGTTCCTGCTCTGCTCGTTGTTTACATGGACCGTCACTTTCTGGTTGGCCTGCAACACAAAGGGTATGGCTTATCCGAAGTGAGTAAGGACAGAGGGTGTCGTATATGCTGTACAGATTGTAAAGCCCCCCGAGGCAAATTTGTGATATTGGGCTATATAAACAAAATTGACTTGACTTGACTAATCACTTCACTAATCAGCTTTTTTAACTTAAAATCACAGAAATATGCAGAAATTGGCTACAACAGCGAAACAAACAAACAAATAGTCTAGATACATAACTACTGTAGGACTATTAAGTCTAAAAAAAACGCATATTAAAAGGGGATTTATGTGCTTTACCAATATACAAATATAAATCAACAGATGCTAATCTAAGAAAAAAAGTACATCTACATGTATCAAAGTGTTGCTACGTTTGGACACAACTGCAGATGATGCATGTCTTTACAAGACAGTGCTACAACCCACTCATGAACCTTCTAAGCTGCTAGTGTCACTGTAGTTGAATTGTAAGGCAATGAGTTACAGGTAAATCTAAAATAAAACAAATGAAAAATCAACACTCTCATGAAAACTAGATAAACTGCATACAAATGCGAGCACTTCCCCTGTTCAGTAGTTCCTTTGTATCACCAGGTCATTCTTTCTGAGTAGCTCCTGTTGCTATGAGAATCAATACGATGGATGGCTGCATATCAATTACAAACAGGGTGAATGGTTTCTACAACCATACACTGTAGACACAGAGTGTATTATACACCCCTGGAAAGTGTTATTATTATCAGATACTCTCAATACAATACACAAACACTCAGATGCTCTGTGCTAGTGAGTAATACTGCATAGCATTTGTTAAATAATAATCATTATTTCTGTCATTCCTTTGGGGGTTTTTTCCCACTTTTTTGATGAATAGCACCTTGTAAAACCTATATAAAGCAGCTTATTCACTTACAGTCTTCACTCACTTTCAAAGTTGGACTACCACCCCCTAGTGGCCATTAGGAAGTACAGCAATTTGACAATCGCACTGAACCAGGAGCATTCACTTGCCTCTTTGCAATACTACTGAAACTATATAGGCAGCTTCACATGACACTGTATGTCCTTTTGTCACATTTTGGATATCTTGACTTCAGAAGTACCTGCACAGTTAAATCATCGCTCCATCACAAAGTCTGTTGTCTACCTTGTTGGCTATGAGGGAGGAGATCCTGTGTTCTCCTCTGTAGGTGTAGATGAAGAGGTTGTCTTGTCCCCTCAGTGCTTTGGCCCCTGTCCTGGCTGTGATGGACTTTTGGAGGGCCTGGTTGTGAAGCTTGGACCCTGAGTCCATACTGAGTGTCTGGATGGATGGCTGAGTGCCTTCACAGTGTACATCTATCTGGAATGGACAAGCCTGACAAAGTGGGGAGCAGAGGAGTTAATTCAATTAGTTAGTAGGATTCAAGTGGGATATTGAAAGCCTGTGTGTATATTACAACCAGTGCTTTTGCTATTATCAAGCATTTGCCCACTGAGGCTTTGATCATGGAAATCAAG
Organism: Adelosebastes latens; assembly: GCA_916700685.1. Taxonomy (NCBI): domain Eukaryota; kingdom Metazoa; phylum Chordata; class Actinopteri; order Perciformes; family Sebastidae; genus Adelosebastes; species Adelosebastes latens. The sequence continues at coordinate 5,507 of CAKAKR010034423.1, forward strand.
TGAGATAAACAGGAATTGAGAGTCAATTCAGTAGCAAGTTGCGGCTTATTGAAGGTTGCAATGCATTTTCTTATAGTATAGTGTCAAATGTAAGCCCTAAATTGCGGCATGTTAGGACAACGTCATGTCATGCCATGTCACATTAAAACTGATTGAAATCTGTGAGATAGCATGTGATTGTTTTTACTTGCCCAAAATCAAATTGCCTTCATGGATTAATAAAGTTGTATTGAATTGAATTAAGCGAGAGCAGATGTGTAAACCATAGACTGTATATAAAGGAAGTGTTTTTTTTCCAAATAAGTTTGGTTTTAATTAGTTATTTGATGTTATTATTTATTTGATGAAGCCAAACAGTTACCGTGGTGCTAACGTGGCAGCTAGGTGGCCGTGCTCGGCTCATGATTGGCTCGGAAGCTTGTTTAGGCGGGACCTTGATACCGCAGCTCCAGCTCCCCGATCACTACAGCGCAGACTCCAAATGACGTCAAAATCTCAAGATGGCAGTTCCCGTATCCGGGATATTTTGGCTTCATTTTTGTACAGTGGGAGGAAGTGGAGACGCGTCGTCCATCTATATATACCGTCTATGGTGTAAACTTACGTCTACTAGCTCCAGCATTCGGTTGTAGCCCATGGCTTCCAGGGTGACCCAAAGGTCTGCAGGGTCTCCATCTTTCTCCGTGGCCTCCATCAGGTTCAGCTCCATGAAGCCCTGCCGTGTCAGCTGGTTCTTCCTCATATCAAAGTTCTCTGCACGTCACAATAAAAATAATGAGAGCCATAATGGAGCCATAATTTTACATACATGTAACACTGTGTATCAGTGCCATAATGAGAATGATCACCTTTGCAGACAGCCCAGGCATCCCTGTCACATTTCTCTCCACTGGTCCTCAGCTCAAAGAAATTGTACTCCTCCAGACTGAGCAAACCATTCCCATCCAGATCGATCACCTCAAAGATGTCAGACAGCACCTCCCTGTGGCACAAAGGGAGCAACACAGAGAAATGTCACAGAGGACCCAGACAGCCTCAATTCATTCACCTGACCATCTTTCCACTCATGTATCCATTCATTCATGCATCCATTCAACTGTTGGGGTAGCAACGGAGCCAGAAAAGCAGTCCAGACTTGGGTGCTTCAAATTACTACTAATTAAACTGTCTTCCATACTGAAAACCTGAAGACATTAATACTTCATACATTAACAATCTCAATTGTTGATCATTAGCTGAAGCTGGTGACATTTGATAAAACTTCGCTATGCTTTGTGTTTTATTCTACAGGTAACACACATACTGTACACGCATATACACACACCTGAGCTCCCTGGTGAGGTCCAGTTCTCCGGTGTCAGTCCGGTAGACGAGCTCTACAGATTTGTTAGAAAGGCTTTTTTTGCTCTTTTTCTTTAGTTTGCAGCCACTAGTGAAGGGAAGCAGGTAGTAATTCCCAGCATGCAATTCTCCTTTCCAAACATACTTCTGTGGGAACAAAGGTGGAGTAACAAAGTAAGTTAAAAACACTGAGCGCAACCTGGAATGTAGCACCATCAAGTTTCAACTTCCAGTGGACCAACAAACATTTTCATCTGTCATCCGGGGATAAATATTTGATGCTAAAGATATACACAAAAAACTCCTAAATTAAGCATCATTGGGAATGATTAAAGATTTAATACTGAAGATGAGCAAATGTTACAGTACACGTACGTCTCTCAACACACACACACACAAACATACTTCTTTGTCCTTCGACTCAGTGAAACACACTAAAGTTGAGTCCTCTTTGGTTTCACCAGCTGACATGACAAAAAGAGCTGTGTCCACTGTCATCCATGGAGAAGGCTTGTCTGAAAAATAACACAAGATGACACAAGATGCTAGGCTTTTGTATAGATTATTACAATATATAACATGTTGTCCATGGAGCTGGAGCGCAATCTAGCACACGCTGCCACAAATAAGAGTCGTTGTGTTTTCGTTAGCTTAGAATGAGCCGTTTATATCTACATACATAGTGGATCCTCCTCACGGAGCCGACTGCCATGTTTCTAAAGTAGCCCAGAACGGACAAACAAACACTGGCTCTAGAGAGGGCCATTCACTTTTTTGTGTCGGCCACCGTAGTTCTCCTACATGCTTGGCACACAGGAGAAGCTTCAGTTGCTTGTAATCTGCAACATCACCGCTAGATGCCGCCAGATCCTACACACTGCACCTTTAAAACTGTGCAACTTCACTGTATGCCACTAAAAAACAGTGGCGAAGCCATGGTGCAGGAAGAAGTTCAGCAAGAAAATTGAAATATGGGACTTCCAAGTAATGAAAGGGCTGAGGTCTAAATCCAGAACCAGCTCCAGAGGTGTTCCTGACCTTAATTTCGGACCTCCCTAATCAGGAGAGCAAGAAAAAATATAACCCTGTGGCCAATGGGTTGATCACTTTTTAACCATTCTTTTGATTTCTGTTTATGTGTAATAATATAAAACAGTGCCAGTACCGGGTCCGTGGCTGAGGTTCAGTGGTTGGATGGTTATGTAGACGTTGGTTGTCTGAGGGACGTGAAGCTGGTACTGCAGAGAGCTGATACTCCCATCATCCTCCAAGAAGAAACAGCCCTTCACAGAAATGTGATACCACTCCTGGAAAAAAGGATAGCATTTCTTCTCAACAACAGTCCCACCACATTCATACAAACTGATATAGAGTGCCTAAGCTTTATCAGAACTAGACCCAGTTGTTTGCTATTTTAAGCTCTTCGTACATACAGTACATTAAGTTATATTTTATGTGTGGTATCTGATGAGATCCTGACACAGTACCAACAAACTGTTTTGCTTCTTGACAACAAAACACATTTATTCATTCAACAGAAACCCAAACTAATTTGCAGTTCCTATTAAAAGGAGGATTGATCTTGTGACAGGGGAAGTATATCTTGGCATGAAAATGTGAATTAAGCAGTCAATCATAACAGTGAGGTTGCACACTTGATTAACAGAGAGTGCCGTTGTGATAATTACCACTCCAACCTTCAGGGGGCATATTCGTTATTACACAGTTTGTGTCGGCTCAGCAGCATGTAAACACTTGTTATACTCCTGCTGATCCACAGGAGGGCAGAAGAGTCACACTGTGTTTCTGCTGACGGCTGAAGTAAATCTCCCTCTAGGACATGTTGTGGCAAATTGGAGTCCATTTAACTTTGATAAATACAGCCTTTTCAATCTTGGGCCAGCGCTCATTCAAAACTATCAAGAGGCTACTTTGGCGATATTTATGAATCCTAATATTTCTCTCATTTTGAAACCCTGTTGTTCCTTTTGTCTGGCAGCACAACTGAAATTAGGTCATAATTTGAAATTGAACAGGAACATCAAAACAAGGAAGTTTTCCTTCCACTCATTGGAGACACATTAAGTGGAAACACAGTTGGTGTGGACACACGGTAAGAGGACACCGAGGGCCAGGCGAGCCCAGAAAAGGCCATATATCCTTTTAGTGGACAAATAAATCACCAAGTTAAACAAAGAAAGTACCATAAAGACGGAGCGTGTAACTCATTTAGAGAAAAGCCATTTTCTCAAAGTATTTATCTTGGGCTGGGAGAGGCATAAAAGATCAAACCATAACACTTCAGTGGTTTGTCCAGACAATATTAAATGAGGGAAATAGCCATGGGCACCCATCAACTGCTTAAAGACATGAGAATTAATGCCCCCATAGAGAGAGGGTCAGCCTGCAGACTAATACAGGCGCTGTCACCGGCTCCGGCCACAGGTCTGATTTACTGAGACGCAGAGGGTCGCAGAACACCGAACCAGCCGCAAACACAATCACACACACACATTTAAACCATGACCTTTACCTTACCTTATATAATTCTGACCCATTTGTAAAAACAAATCCTGAGAATAAATAACATTCTTTACTAGTTATGTTTGTATACATGACGACAAATTTGCATCCAACAACAAGGCACACACTCACACACATCCACACATTCACACCGCTACAAAAACACAGCCTGCCCTCCACCCACCTCCTCCCAATTATCAGCCCGCGGCAATATAGCAGCCAATATAACAAGCAGAAGTTCCCTCAGAGGTAATCTCTGGACACACATTCTTTCACCTCGATGATGTCTGGCCCTTTCCAATCTCAACACAGTGCCTGGACCTGAGAGATGGAGCGGGGGGCTGTTATTTCTATTCATTTATTTATTTATTTTTCTTGCTGTAAAGCAAACCAGCCGAGGTTAAGCCAAAAAGAGTGAAAACAAAGAGCGTGGGATCAATACGGTGTATATCTATCCACCAAAAACACTAGGTACCAGTGACACTGGGAGAGCACGGCCCTCGCTATCATGGAGTCTCTCACAGGAGCACACATACGAAGATTTCCAGGTTTTGTCAGCGATGGTACAAACAGTTCATCTATCAGATTCATAATATAACATGTTGCTTATAGAATATACTGCAAATCATGTAATGGATGAGTTATTACTATAAATAACTATTAAATTCAAGTTACTGTCATCAAATGCTATTTTATAAACATTAGTAGACAGGAACTAAACTGGGACTAAAAAGTGAGCTCTACTTATGTTATTATTTTGTTTAGTATAAAAAAGTGGTCTTTAAACTTGGTCTTTCATGGGTGACTGAAAAACATGAGCTCGGAAATATAAATAGGGGGGAGTGCTGATTGAAAATTTTGGGCTCTCTGAACATTTTTTGCTATATTTTTTGACATTTCATCGACTAAATGATTAATCAGTTAAAGCTACAGTCGGTAACTTTGAGCAAATACGATTCAAAAAGTATTTTTTTAAAAATGTGACAGTAGTGCATGAGACAGATAATCTGAAAAAAATCATGGTCCTCCGGTGTCCTCCTGTGCTCCTAATGGCATCTGCATTAGGCAACCAGTCAAACTAGGCAGCGCTGATCAAATATGAATCAAGAAAGTTTGCTCTGGCCGCTGGTTGGTGCTTGGTTTTGGCTCGACTGTCAACATGGCGGTCGGGTCACAAACTTTCTAATTTTTACAGCTAAACAGTACACTACAAGATGTTTCTGAAAACATTTGAGGGGAGAAATAGGCATTACAGTAACAGAATCTTGATTTATATTTGTTCAGCGCTGCCTAGATGATTGGAATTTGTGAATGATTGACAACTGATCAGAGACGGCCCTGCTCCAGCTTGGCTGTGATTGGTTGTTTAGATTCGGGCGTGGTAGAAATAGTAGTAAATTAGGTGCACTTGGAGGAAGCAGAGAAACATGATTTTTCACATATTATCTGTCTCATGCACTACTACAGGATTTAGTGACAGTTTTATAAAAATAAATTTTTATCATATTTGCTCAACGTTACCAAGTGCAGGTTTAATCTGAAATAATTGACAGATTAATTGATAATGAAGATAAGATAAGTTGCAGCTCTAGGGTCATTATGACTAGAGGGGGGGTTACCTGTAAGCCTGAAGGCTCTGGTATTTTGCTGGCCTTATTGCAGCTGGATGTCATAATGATTGAGTTGGACAGGGACGACCGTCTGCTGCGAGCGGAAGAGGGACGGGAGGATGATCTGCTGTCTGAGACACACACATAAAAACTCATATCACACAAAAGCACATGCTAAAAATACATCCAAAGTTGTTATATAATCAAGTTGCTGCAACACAACAGAACGCTCAACTGACTGTCTGACAGATGAAGTACAGCCCTCCTCTCTCCCAACAGTAAACACACTTTCAAAAGAGAGATGAGGTGCACAACATAATTGACACAGTAATCTGTCTTCTCAGAAGTCCGTCTCAAGTTCAAGTGAAGACGGCTACTTTGCATTTGGGCTGTTAGGTAGTGTGATCTCAAGTTCAACTCCCTTTTAATTAATTACGGACGCCTTTTAAATCACAAATGGCATAACAGCAGCCTCTCAAATCCATTATCTCGCACAACTTTTTCCCGTGAACTCTAATTGAAGCCAGAAAATATCAATTCACTAATGAGGGGTCTGATTGTTTCCAAGCCTGGGAAATCAAGATGCGAAGTAATGCCATAGGCTTACAAGCAAATTACCGTGGCAGAGAAATAAATAGACCCGCTGTCGTGGTATTTGGGATGGATCTATTTTGTATTGATGGCAGTATTTTAATCTAGAGGGCCAAATTGTGTGAATGTGGACAAAGGTGCACTGAAACGTGGCCTAACAAAAGCTTCAATGTGAGTTTATAGCCAGTATTGTTTCAGCACTAGTGGTTTCCTGCTGCTGGAAAACTGCAAGAATTGAACTAAACAGACCAATTATCAGAGAAACACCACGACAGTTCATCAATTGGTCTGCCAAAACATGTTAGACACACAACACCTGATACCTGATAATTAATCTGTATCTCATCAATTATTTGTAAAACAATTAGCCAACATTAGCCATCTCCCATAACATATTTCTCAGTGTTGCACTGCTTTATACTGACAAATGTAAGAGCAAATAAGCAGTCCAAACTGTTTTTGAGCTCCAACAATAACCCATTCAACATGTGCGCTCACGTCGCATCTCGTGTTGGAGCCTTGTTAAAATGTAGCGGGTATAAATCAATACGTGGGAGAGGCACAATAATGTGATAATCCCGACAACTATGTGGGGAGCTCATTTGTTTTTGCAGCGGTGGTCGACTGGGCCCTCCTCTCGACCACCGTCTAATCCCTCATCATCTCCCCAGTGAGAAGTGGTGGAATCCTCCGAATCAATAACATGAACATGGACTGACCACTTAAATCAACCCCATCTATCTTCACACTGTGGGCCTGTCCCTGGCTCGCTCATCCAGGATCTCTGTTCGAAATGCTGCTTTTAAAGTACAAAAAAGTGGATTTTTACATCCACCTTCAACTGGTTGAAGGTGCTGTCTTTTACAGAGAAAAAACTCTGGTGGTTCAAATATCTACGCTTGTGGAAGGGTGAAGCTGGACGTGATGCCAGTCCTTGTTTGTTTAAGCTATGAAAACATATTGTTTGGCAAGAGCACCGACTCCAAAGCCATAGTTGAAAGGCAGCATTTTTCATCGGCGTAGACGGAGCTTTTGTCAATCTCTTAATGGCAGAAGTGATTACCCAAATCACAACGCTTTACAGTCTCCTCCCACCAAACAAGCCGCCCTAATTGTGCGGCTATTATGATGTATGGACTGTCTTAATGAGGTGATTTGTCACAGGGGGGAGTGAAAAATCGATCAATAACAGAGCTATTATTTATTCATCAAAACTAATCGGTGAGGCGTATTGGGGCAAGCGGTGTGTATGGGTGTGCAACTATGAATTGGAATCTGAAGTATACATGTTGTGCAGCTACTTTGGACCTGTAGATTGTGCCGCATAAATTGCCATTAGGTTCTGGAGTCATATACCAATACGATATTAGCATTTCAATGCAAAAAAACAGTCTGCTTTATATATTTTCTCAATATCTGGACACTGAGTAGAGTAGTGGACGGTGATGCAAACAGATTTTGCGAACACATACAGTGCAGAATTCTGGGATAATTCTACAGAGTAGCTATGAGAGGTCATTGATGTCATTAATCTTTCCTTTAATGTTCTTCTGCCTTGTTGTCCCTCTTTTTAATGTTTGTTAATTCATATTTGTGACGTTGATGTTTAAATCCGGACGGGGAATATATAAAATATAGTCAGAAGTTACATGTAAATATGTCAGTTTTATGTTTTGTTGTGTAAAGTGTTTTGGATGGGAAGAAGAGTACTTATGAGGGAGATAAATGGGAGAAAAAAGAGTAAACATATTTCCTTGTGGAATCGCTCTTCATGTCTTTAATAAAAATGTATTGCAAAAAAACATACCTTTCATACTTGACTGCTAAAATTCAGTCATTTTTAAGTTGGATTATTCTGTCCCTACATGTTGTACCTTTCTTGAGTGTGGTGTCTGATTCTGCCCGGGGTGTTTCTGGAGGCTGAGGAGGAGTCGCTGCCGCTTGTGCTGCTGCTGATGATGCTGATGACACTGAGCTCTTCGGAGGGCTGTATGACTGACTGCCAAAGTTCTGTCTCTTCAGCTTGGCATTAGCCTCGAGCCTCTCCAAAGCAGCCATCTGACACTGCTCTGCTGTAGACATAAGCAATCTGCAGAACTGACAGCAAGAGGAAACCAGTGGTGAGCGCATGATACATGAAGATGTTGTGAGGCAAGACGGAGGGTCAGAGATGCTTATGTCTTGGATGGAGGTAAACATATGACACTAAATAAAGCTAATATTGAAGCAAATCATGGGAGGGCTAAATTGTTGTTCTCTTTGGCAAATTTTCTGTGCCACTTTGTATTGCTGATTCTTCTGTATTTTATGTGGATTCAATTCAACTTTGAAGAAAAATATTTGAAAGACTCAGAGCATTAATATAGCAGCAACAACTATTTGCTATGTAAAGATATAGAGGAGTAATGCCTACCTGAGCAGAAAATGAAGTCGCTCTCCCTCTGTGTGTGTTGTAATCCGAGCTTCTCTGTGCTTTGTTGATATAGCCGGGTCGTCCGCGCATGCTTTTAGTGCATGTTAGTGTGCCCTACTGGCTAGCTCGCAACCGGTTACAGAAGGCTTGCCGCAGTGTTCGGGCATACACCGATTACATAACTTTCCCACCGCCCCCATTGTGGTTTTGCTTTTTTTAATAGAATTAAACCCATTTAGTTCATCATTTCGTTTAGTTTAGTTCATCAAAAAAATAACTCTGATTTGTAAAATACTAAGCGTGTTATCAATACATAGTCGCACGACAGACTCTACAATTATAAACTGAAAGTGAATATGTCTGCTCTGTACTGAGTCTCAGCACAGAGTAGCAGGAGTCAGATTTCACACACTTATCACAGGATGAGAGAGAGTTGACAGACAAGACGATGGCGGAGGATTTAGTGTCAAAGCGAAAAGCAAAACGCCTATTTGTCAATACTTAAGATTTAAACTCAATCCTAAAAAGGAACCATAACTTTAATGAGTCAATTTGCAAACTTTTGTATGAAGTCGGAGGACGGAGCGGTCACAGCTGGTGTGCGTGGTGCAGTGGCGCCAGGTAGAAACCTTCGGCCCCGCAGCAAAAGCTCGACCGGAGAGGCCAGACACATCGGCATCCGACGATAAAGATCAAAGTAAAGCTTGATTTATGCTTGCTGCATCCGCGAGGGTGCCTTTAAGAAAAGGTATTTTATTGTTTGATGTGGTGCATTTGAACTGGTTCAGAACCATGTCTATTATTTGTAGCAAGTAGTAACAATAAGGATGGAAGTTCCAAAAGTTGTCACTGCTTGGGATTATAGCCTTTGTTCTGAGGCTACGCTAGTATATCGATCAATCAAATGACGTGTTAAACAACTGATACACAAAGATGAGACAAAATGTATTTAAATTACACTTTTTCACAGGCTTTGATACAAGAGTGGTATATACAGCTAAGTGGTAACAGCATCAGAAGTCGCTTCAAACTTGTCTAAACTTACTTCTGCATAGTCCAGTTTGCCGTCTTTGTTGATGTCAGCCAATGAGAATACAGCATTCACCTCTTCAGTGGTCATTTTCTCTCCTCTCTAGAAGATTCAACATATTTTCTTTGGTAGTAAAAATTACAGAACAAAAAATATTTCTATTTCATTTGAGCATGAGCCAAACCGTGATTTTAACCAGTTAATGTTTAGGCAGTCTACATCTGTAATACTGAGGTAGCTCAGTTGGCTGATTGTACAGCATCACCCAACTCACTCAAGATTAACAATTTTAGCCAAAAAAAATATAAGTAGATCTCTCTACAAAATGTCTTGGCTACTCACAGTAGTAAGGGCCTTCTCCAGTTCACTGTGTGAGATGTAGCCATCACTGTTTACATCCATCTTTTTGAAGGCTCTCATCAGCTCAGTTTCCTCAGTTTTTTTCTCACTTTTAAGAATCTCACAGAAGTCATCAAAGTTCAGTCTGGATGTTCTCGGGGTCCAGTATTTACTGAGAGTTGCATGGGTTGGATTTCTACCGGCCTGCTGGAGAGCTGAATAGGATACATAGGAAAGAACATTGAAACTACAAATAGCAAAGACTGATGACAACCAACAACAACAACAATCCGTTTTGAAATTACATGTACACGCACATTATTTAAGAATTTAAAATCCCCACAATGAGTTGCTTTCTTTCCCATTAACATCTGTGCCACTGATTCCTACAATAGTTAACCACTCAACATGCACTTCTCCCCTTTTGTTTCTCCTGAAGTAGCTTTAGAGGTTGGAACAAATCATCTTATTACACTCTATCTCAGACGGTATCACACATATTCTGTAACAACTTATTCCAGCTCTTCATCACAACTATGTGATATTTACAGTGAGTTACTTAGGTAAATGTTTAGCTGCACAGCATGGCTTCGTAACGACTGATCCACCATTAGGTCAGTGGAATTTAAGAGTTTAAAGGTCCCATAATATGCTCATTTTCAGGTTCATACTTGGTATTTATGTTTCTACTAGAACATGTTTACATGCTGTAATGTTAAAAACAAAAATATTTTCCTCATACTGTCTGCCTGAATATACCTGTATTCACCCTCTGTCTCAAACGCTCCGTTTTAGTGCATTTCAACGGAATTGTGTTGCTAGGCAACAGTTTGGGTCCATGTTTACTTCCTGTCAGCTGATGTTATTTACATACACTGCAACAGGAAATAAACTAAACACATTTAGAATGTTTGTTTAAAACTGTGTAATGATCTAAATATTATACATTTGTGACATCACAAATGGACAGAAATCCTAACAGCTTGTTTCAAACGCACAATTTCTGAATACGGGCTGTGTGTATTTCTCCGTATATTGAGCGTTTTGATAGTTTCACAGTATTTATATATCACTTAAACCTGCTTTATAATATAAAAGACGTGAAAATCTCACTTTTTACAATATGGGACCTTTAAGTAGACTTTAAGTGCAATCTTTTTGTGACTTTTGAGCTTGTACCAGTCATCCTCAAAGGACCCTTCCCTCTCCAAACAGCTACTATCGCTGAGCTCTCCCACATGCTTTAAACCGTCCGTGATCATTCTGGGACACATCATAAGATTCATAAATTCACTTTTTGGAGATATGTTTTTAATTAAATGTGTAACGAGGTAAATAAATAATCAAGAGCAAGAGATTTCCTCGACAACAATTCAATTGAATGTATATACAGTACACCTTTTGTGCAAAAAAAAAACATGGATTCAAAAGACATTGTAAGCTGATAACTTCAAGGCACATATATATACTGTTTTACCATAACATTATTTCTGCTGAACAAAAGGAAAAGAGTCGGTTCTTAATGGGTTAAACATACAGTAGATGGCAGATGTGCTTTTTTTTCTTCTTCTTCTTCTGCTCATTCTGTGACACCACCCCATCAAACACAGCTAGCACTAATAACATGACCCCTTAACTGTGATAATGTATTAATCTTGAGAAGCAGGTGAAAGCGCTGCGGCTCGCCACTTTCTGTGAATGTTTAATGAGTGTGACCTTTACATTTCCTTTTGAAGCAGAGAAAAAAAATCCCATTTGCATAAAAAATATGTCCTCTTCCTAGAGCAGGAATCCAATAATTTGCATCTCTATTATTGACTGTAGTGGCAATTAAACAAATGTGCCGTGTTACTGTGATGACTTGATTAAAAACAGTCGGAGGGAAAGTGTGGTGGACTGTATGGGTTTTCCAGAAAAACTACGCCCTCTAGTGGTGAGTGTGGCTGATTTGTGCCTGTCTCTTTTCTCCTTCTCCCATACAGCTGCTCTCAGTACTGGTATGATGTACTGTGGCTAGATTCTGTCATGGTTACAGTATACAATGACTTCAAAATCATTCACTATTACTGAAAAATCAAAATGAAACCCAGCCTTAACACTTGGAAATAAATGAATCCTGATTGTACATGTCTGTGTGCACAGAACCCAATAACTTATAAATCCAATGCTGTTGTATAAAAAATACCGTCCAGTTAGTTGTATAAATTACATTTCTTGAAAGACACAGGGGTTTCAAATAATATTAACACTGTACAGTGTCCAGTAAAGTGTGGATAGTTGTCAGTAAAAATGCTCTCCGAAACCATCATGTGCCACAAAAGTCTGCGTCCTGAACATTGTTCTTGCAGTAAACTGTGCTGTTGTTCTCCAGGGGGCAGTCTCGGAAGCCGATGCCCCCGTTAGGGGTGTAAATAGGCTGGATGTGGAAGTCTCCCTTGAGGAGCTGTTCGTTGTTAAGCGAGACTATCTGGAAGCTGGTCTCAGTCATTTCCAGGATGGAATTATCTTTCTTGGTGCCCGCCTCGCAGTAGTCGCCGTCTTTTCTCCGACCCCGGTTGTATTTCCACTTGGTGGAGGACTTGGAGCGGCTCTTCTTGTGCATGTGCCAGCAGAAGACGCTGAGGAGTGCCACCAGCACCACGACCACAGCCCCGCCTATCAGCCCGGCCAGCAAGAAAGGAGAGCTGGGTTCCCGCTGCGTGGCCTGCTCGGGCCCCGACAGCCTTTTGTTGTTGTTGTCGGGGCCGAAAGAGGCCGCCGTGGTCATGGCCTCGGTGCACACCGTGTCGTCTTTGGGCCGGTAATTATTGAACGCATCCAAGGGAATGACGCAGATCCGATAGGTGGACTTTGGCTCGAGGTTAGCCAGTCGGATCCCCCGGTGATCCCCACCCACTATCCTCTCCCTGACGGTGTCCCCTGTCAGACTGGGGCCCATCCTGGCCCAGGTCACTTTGTACGCCGTGACCGGAAAGGCGGCCACCCAGCTGACGTGGATAGCCGAGCCGTTCAGTATGGCGAACGTGACCTGCAAAGTCTCCCTCCTGGGGTCCAGAGGTTGCTTAGTCCTCAACCCCCCCTCTCTGGTTGAATAGAGGGTGGGTAATGTGGGGAAGGGTCGCCTGGAGGAGGAGGAAACGTACCGAGTGACCAGGGGTGAGTCTGAGGAAGATGACAGGGACGGGACCAGAGCAGTGTCAGCTGGTGAAGTGGACAGGGGCGCCGTCGCCGTGCTCTGCGGGCACTGGACCAGCTCGGCGCTCAGCTCCCTGATCACCATGCCCCGGAACTTCTCGGGTTTATGGCACATGAAGCCGCGCACATTGAGCGAGGCCGGCAGAGATTTAAGCCACGACACCACCCATTTGATGCTGCAGTCGCACAGCCAAAGGTTGTTCCGAACAGTGAGCTGTCGGAGACTGACGAGGCCGTCGAAGACCCCCTCTGTCAACGACTGCAGCTGGTTGTTAGAAATATCCAGCCTCTCCAGCTTGTGCAACCCTGCGAACGCCCTGGCAGGGATCCCGTTCATCTGATTTTCCTGAAAGTTTAATTTGACGAGCACCTCCCCCGGGAGGAACGGGGGAGGGTATGTGAGGGAGTTGCGGGCCAGGGACAGCTCCCTAAGGGTGACCAGGTCCTGAAAGGTCCCCGGTGCAATCCCTTCATCTGTCAACAGGTTCCCGTCCAACAGGAGGCGCTGCAGGCGGGTCACATTCCTAAATGCTTCCTCTGCGATAACAGCGATCCGGTTCTCGTCCAAGCGCAACTCTTTCAGATCGTCTGGAAGACCGATAGGCACACTGCTCATGTGGTTTTTGGTGAGAAAGAGCATCTTCAGGCTCACCGCCTCACGGAAGGCCCCTTCCTCCACCCCTACGGTGGAAATGGAGTTATCATCCAAATGCAGCTCCTCCAGCCAGAGAAGCTGAGCCAGAGCCGCTCTGGAGATGGTCTGAATGTTGTTCTCCTGCAGATGGAGAACCCTTACATTTTTGGGCAGGTTAATGGGGAACTCATCCAGCTGGTTGCCATAGAGAAACACAGTTTCCACAGAAGCCACGTGATGGAGCTCCACGGGGAAACCGGCGTTATTGATTTGGTTGTTGTGGAGGTAGAGGGTCTTATAACCCTCACCAATTCCCAGAGGCACTGAGGTCAGGCTCCGCTCGTTGCAGTAAACAAAGGTGCGGTCGCAGCGGCACTCCTCGGGACAGTTGGAGGCCCGGGAGAACTGGAGGTGAAGGCCCAACAGTATAGGTATCCACGGCCTTATAAAGGAGGCCCAGTCCTTATTCCATAAACGCCACTGTATCTCCATTTCAAAGGGATCAGAAAAAATACACCAAATCAGAGAAAAAAATTATAAGAAGTTAGGATTCGAAAAATCCAATTGGATTTTGGCTGTTTTCTCAATAACACCACCATGTCCGGCCTGGCGCTGAAGAGGGTCTTGAGTAATCCCTTGGTAATTAGTTGTCCTAAGCTTCCCAACACAAGAACAATGGTCTCATTAAGCAATATGATTCCTTCACCAGCCGCTGTCCATAATTGAGCTGGGAGACATTAGTAAAGTTCATCACATTTTCACCCTCTCTTCTCTTTCACCAGCGGGTAGAGCTCGCTTCACGACGCCGACAGAGCCATGTAGAACACACTGGAGGGTTATCATTGGACGTCCTCTTCCTCGCTTCTTTCCTTTCACATCACACACTGCCGGTTCCACGACGATAACGCCTCTCTCCCTGACTTGACATTTGGTTGCAGAAACCTGTTGCGAAATAAGAATAATGGGAAAGTCAGTCTTTTTTTTTTTTTTTCTCCTCAAAATGCAAGCAAAGGATTTATTTTCCCTTTCTATCCCACATACGCAACGCATTGTAAATTGGGAGAGCAGAGCAGTGTGCATACAAATGACTTGTTACATATTCCTCAGACACACAGCTATTGGAAAAAGGATATCTGAAAAGATACTGAGGGGAAAAGGTGTGTGGGGAAATGGTGGAAAAAAACACATTTAAAAAAGTCTATGTGCAGATTAGTAACGTGAGCCCTAATCTAAAATGAAATCACACACTAAGCGGCGTCAAACTTTTTTTTTTATTCCCCAGTTGATAACCATGAACGTGAATAAAGAGCATTTTAAAAAAAACAACCAATTCAAAGGATCAAAACGTGGCAGTCGAAAACACTACGTGAGCAATGAGGTGTGAGGTGAGCTAGTGAAGGAGACAACTGGCTCGCTGATGAGCACCACAAATCTATTCCACCCAGTCCAGCCCTGGAGAGGGTAGTACCTTGCCCCACAGCACAAGGGAAGCCTCATCCTTAGGGTGAACTGTCAGGCTATTACATAGGCGTTATCAGTCCCTACAAACCTCAGATGTAGGTCATTAGGGGCCTACTACACCCACTAGTAGGTTTTGTCATCTATTCACATGGTAGATCACCGAAAGAAGGTATAAAAGAACACGACAGCAACCTCTAGCCACCGTAGTAATTATGACAGGAGCAGAAGTGGAAGTCAGGCGCTGTAGTACAGACAGTGTGACACTCCATAAGGGGTGGAGGTCGGGGATGATGGATGGGACACAAAACACAGGACTTTCACCGTGGAGACCGGAGATTGCATCCTGTGTGAAACCAATTATGTGTAATTGTCTGTTCTCGTAGTTATTTTAACCCAAAACATGATGTTTTTCCCTAAACCTAAATGGGTTTTTTTGCCTAAACTTAAATAAGTTGTGGTTGTATTGCCTAAACCTAAAGAAGTTGTTTTATTGCTTAAAGGTGTTGTTGTTTTATTGCCTAAACCTGTTTTGTTTTTTTTGCCTAAACCTAAAGAAGTTGAAGATTTGTTGCCTAAAGAAGTTGTAGTTTAATTGCCTATAAATGTTTTTTTGGCCTAAACCTAAAGAGGATGTTTTATTGCCTTAGCCAAACTGTTTATTTTTGCCTTAACTTAAAAAAGTTGTAGTTTTTTGCCTAAAGAAATTGTAGTTTTATTGCCGAAACCTGTTTTTTCCTTTTTTACCTAAACCTAAAGAAGTTGTAGTTTTATTGCCTAAACCTAAAGAAGTTGTAGTTCTATTGCCTAAACCTAAAGAAGTTGTAGTTTTATTGCCTAAACCTAAATAAGTTGTAGTTCTATTGCCTAAACCTAAAGAAGTTGTAGTTCTATTGCCTTAACATGTTTGTTTTTTTGCCTAAACCTAAAGAAGTTGTAGTTTTGTTGCCTATACCTAAAGAAAAGCCTTTTTGATTGTGTTCAAAATGTGACGTTTCATTGAATTTTACAACATGTTAGAACGTGTTGTTTTTTAAGTTTTAATTTTACAATGTAGTAGGCATAGTAGGCCCTTATTGACCCACATATATGGTGCTTATAGCGACTGATAACGCCTATTTAATGGCCTGATAGCAGTCGAACTGGGTGCGAAGTTAAAGAGGGGGTGTCAAAATGATGCGGCAGATACAGTATTACGACAAGACTTGCTACAAAGCCAAATTACCTGCTCTTAATTATTGCTAAATTACTTTTTGCATTCCTCTCTTCCCTGTGTGCTGGAGGAGAGGACGAGGAGTGCTGGATGGTGATGAACGCAGCCTGTCAGCAGAGATAAGATGAGACAAATTTCTTGCACAGGGACAAAACTAAGATCAATGTGGGCCTCTCGCAGCGAGGAAAAGGTGCTGCCGTGCGCACAAGGTCACAGGAGAGATTTCCAACAGCTTCGTTTGTTAGTTGGCTCACAAACGAAAGCCTCATTATTTAGGTGAGTTGAAGAAAAAACATATTAATAAAGCTGTGCACTCCACTGCTGCACATTATGAGTTTACAATCCAATACCTGGAGTCCCCCACAAAGGAAGTGATGATAATGTATTATTAGTGGTTGTTAGCTGGGTGGTAGTGATGATTAATAAAAATGGCACCATGCAGGCAGCAGCAGCAGCCAATTGACAGATTGCATTGATTTGTGGCCAAGGCAGTTCAACAGTTATGTAATGTTCCTTGGGGGGGGCAAACAAGGCATCAAAACCAATTCCAATGATGGTGACCCGACCTCACCGCAGGTTTTATCAGCAGGGTCTTTGGCATCAATCATGTGCTCTTGCAAAAGAAGTAGTCAATATTAAAGAAGACAGCTTGTTGTTGTTGAGCAGCATTGCCCCAGTTTAGGAGAATAAACTGGTTTGCTTGAGAAAGAGAGCAGTCCATGTCAAGTACAATCCATGAGCACATTTTGTTGCTTTTTTTTTGTTGCTTTGAAACCTAAAGAAAATGTATGGGGTGATGGGATTGATGAAATAAAGTGTAGCCTTTAATGGAGTAAATTGGGTTATTTTCTGTTTATTTCTTACTGTTTATTCTAATATGTGAACATGGGAATAAAATTGAAATTCTACTTTGACATATCTAATAATGAGCAGGCCACACTGCTATATCTGATCTCTTACCTTCAGGACAGCAGAAAGTCTCGCTGCTGCTGCTCATCCAGCCGGGCAGCTCAGTCTCTCTCCGCCGCAGACCGCTGCTCTCACACCGGACACAAAGTCCGCATTGTGCCCGCTGCGTCCGCTCCCAGCTCCCGGCGCGGCTCCGGACTGGTCTGACTCGGTGTTCTGGTGGTGGTGGTGGAGAGATGGGGCATTATGCTGAACGGACAAGGTCCTGACCGAAGCAGCCAGGAAAGGAGGACGGAAGTTGAGGTGGTCACCAGCGGTCTGCTCCGCATCTTCACCCCCCAACCCCGACTCCCTCAAACACTCCCCGACAGCCCGACACACTCCCGACAGACTCCCGACAGACTCCCGGCGGCCGGCCGCGCTGCTCCGGAGCTGCTGGCCGGTGAACTTCCTCCACTGCCCCTCAGAGGAGGAGGAGGAGGAGAGGAGAGATAGAGGCTCCCAGCCTGACCCCCGCTGCTCCGCCGAAACCAGCCCGGAATATCAACTCCATAGTCTGGCCAAAGTGTTCCAGAGACTGCTGGAGCTCCGAGACCCACTCTGTGTGTCTCTCTCCTTCTCTCTCTCTCTCTCTCTCTCTCACACTCTCTCTGTGTCTCTCTCTCTTTTTCTCTCTGTCTCACTCTCTCTCTCTCTCTCTCTCTGTCTCTCTGTCTCTCTCCTTCCTCACAGCCTCCTCCTCTCTCTCATGTCGTAGAGGTGTGTGTGTTAATAGGTGTGTGTGATTTTTCCACACTTTTTTCACCAATTAAAAAAATATATTGAACTAAACACACAATTACATAATCAGGCTACACTCAGACATATTGTCACTTTACACACAACAACATGGAGGGTATAGTGATCAGGCTATAGCAAACTTTTTTAAAACGATACGATACCGATTTTTGTTACAATTTTACCGATACTGATAATTTCTTAACTTAAATGTGATTTTTCAAAATCATAGTCATTAAAAAAAAGATTACAATCAATGGCAAATCACAGAACAGTATCGGCCATAAATAACACATTAATTATAAAAGCAAATATAAGTACTATTAAATGAAAATGTTTGTCACTAAGTGCAAAAAAAATTATTAAAAATTAAAATTAAAATAATTATTTTACAGATATACTATGATTAAAGCTTCAGTTTTTGGCATCATTTGGCAAAAATTCCATAATAACCTTTCAGCATATTGTAATTCAAGTGTTCTGAGAGATAACTAGACTTCTGCTCCTCCTCATGGCTCTGTTTTCAGGCTTTAGAACATCTAGCCTAGGACGGGAGACTTTGACCAATCACAGGTCATTTCAGAGAGAGAGAGCGTTCCTATTGGCTGTACTCCGACTGGTGGGCGGTGCTTGGTAGTTCCTCAACAGATCTCAACATGGCTGCCGGGTTACAAACTTTTACAGCTAAACCGTGCGCTATAAGATGTTTCTGAAAACATTTGAGGAGAGAAATAGGCATAACAGTAACAGAATATTGATTCATATTTGATCAGCGCTGCCTAGTTTGACCATTTGGTCGGAGATCGCGGGTGATTGACAGCCGGCTCTCATAGACGGCAGATGGACAGCAGACCTCAGATCAGCTCTGACTGCTTGTTTTCCTCCTGCCGTTAGTAGCACCAGAGGACACGGAGGAACATGACTTTTTTTTCAGATTTCCTGTCTCGCTACTGTCAGGATATATATATTTTATAAAAATAACTTTTTTAATCATATTTGCTCCATTTCTACCCACTGAAGCTTTAAATAGTCTAATGTGTTGTTTTTAAATGATTGAAGAGGGACTATATTGCTGTATGTGGCACTTTATTGTCAAAAATAGTGCATCATGCTGTATTTTTGACAAGTAGCACCACACCCGCGCTACGTTTCCTTTCTGCCGTTCTCTCACACATTTCATGTGGAAGTGTAGGACCGTGCGCCGCTGTGCCCTAGGTTCTGATGTCACATTGGTTTCCACGGTCATG
The DNA here is from genome assembly GCA_916700685.1 of Adelosebastes latens. Taxonomy (NCBI): domain Eukaryota; kingdom Metazoa; phylum Chordata; class Actinopteri; order Perciformes; family Sebastidae; genus Adelosebastes; species Adelosebastes latens. The sequence goes on from CAKAKR010034423.1 coordinate 24,787, forward strand.
TGACACACGCCAGCTATATATGTCAGGGCTGTTTTGGCACAAACACACAAAAGTAGTGAAAACATTAGGAAGTGATGCAGCCGCCCACGTTTTTATTTATGTAATTTTATAATCAATATATCCTTTTTTTTAAGTATTCTATACCAAATGACTAGCTTGTGAGTATTGAAGTATCGATTCCACAGTATCGATCCGCTTATCCCTAATGGAAGGTAGGATAATTAGAAGACAGCAGAGCCAGATTAACCCCTCAAAGGGGGCCCCCGGCACAAATGAGTTATGGGCCACAATGAGCCCCCGACACATAGTACCTCAACCCACATATCCCCACAGTCCGAGCAGCCGAGCAGAATTCCTATGCTGAAATATCCTGCCCCACGTTTGCTTGCTTTGTAATTTGCCATAATTTGATTGAACACGAGTTTGTTTCAGACTATGAACCATATAAGTATATCAGCTGAGATATGAACACAGGGCCCTTCTGTAAGACCAGCGTGTCAGAATGAGGTAAGAATATTATAATAATAATAATACATTTTAATTGGTGGCGCCTTTCAAGACACCCAAGGACACCTTACAAAGATAGAGTTATACTCAAACAGATAAAAATAACCAGACATGACAGAGACTCATTTATGCAGACGCATATGATGGACTGATGTTGTAACGGATTTGAATGTTGTAACGGTGTCAGACTGCCGGATGTGAGGAGGGAGGGAGTTCCAGAGCCTGGGAGCAGTGCAGATGAACGCCCTAGCTCCCATGGTGCTGAGGCATGAGGTGGGGGTGGTCAGAAGACCAGCTGATGATGAGCGCAGGGAATGGGAGGGGGTGCACTCCTGTAGGAGGTCAGTGAGGTAGGTGGGGGCCGAGGTTGTGGAGGGCTTTGTAGGTGAACAGAAGGTTTTTGAAGTCAATCCAGTATTGAACATGGAGCCAGTGTAGATAGATGAGGATGGGGGTGATGTGGTCGTAGGATCTGGTGCGGGTGTTGATCCGGGCAGCAGAGTTCTGAATGATTTGAAGTCTGTTGAGCAGTTTGGTGGGAAGGCCAGAGAGGACAGCGTTGCAGTAGTCAATCCGGGATGTAACAAATGCGTGGACCAAGATTTCTGTGCTGGAATGAGACAGGGATGGGCGGAGTCTGGAGATGTTGTGGAGGTGGAAGAAAGCAGTCCGGGTGACGTTTTTTATGTGGGCTGCAAAGGAGAGGGTGCTGTCTAGGGTTACCTCAAGGCTCATGACATGGGTGGAAAATGGAACGGAGAAGCCATCATGAAGAGGTTTGTAGCAGTGGTGTTTTGAGCTTTTGAGAGGTTGTTTTGGATCCGATGAGCAGGGCCTCTGTTTTGTTTCCATTGAGCTTAAAAGGTTCCTGCTCATCCAGCTCCTGATGTGTTGTAGGCAGGTGGCGAGGAAGGTGGGTGGCAGGGCAGTGGTGGGTTTAGTTGATATGTAGACCTGTGTGTCGTCGGCATAGCAGTGAAAGTGGACATCGTGATGACGGAGAATAGTGTCAAGGGGAAGGAGGTAAATGTTGAATAGGAGTGGACCCAGTACTGACCCCTGGGGGACACCCAGTGAAACAGTAGAACACCTCGACCTGTGGTTGCTCAGTTGTACATATTGCAACACCAGTGATTCCAATATCAGCCAGACGTTTGATGAGTAGTGGGTGGGAGATGGTGTCAAAGGCAGCAGTGAGATCGAGGAGGATGAGGATGGTGAGCAGTCCAGAGTCAGCTGCTGTCAATATGGCATTTACCATTTTCGCCTCTGGGCCTCTGGGGCCTCAGTGATACAACGCCACGCTACACCTATACCACTATAAACAGAGTTTTATGTCTGTTAATAAGTTAGAGAAATGCTCTTCAGATGGGATCTAAAATGATAAATAAAAATGCTGTTCATATGCATTAATGATATGACACTTTTATTTTGGTTCTGTCCACATGTTGTTGCGGTTTGATATGAACACACGGCTGGCTTTGTGTTTCATTACATTGAGTCCCCACAAATAATAATGATGATGATTTAAGAAGCATTTCCCCTCCTGTATTAAACACTGATTCTACTGGCTGGGAAATTAATTCTGGATGTGAAGACGGCAGACATTCAGACTTTTGTGGCATTTCCATTGTTTAATTTAACACTATCTTATTTTAGAGGACATGATTGCGACTGATATAATTGTTTTTCTAATCTTTTCATTTTACCTCCCTATTGATTATTAGTGAGTGTGTGTGTGTGTGTGTGTGTGTGTGTGTGTGTGTGTGTGTGTGTGTGTGTGTGTGCGTGTGTGTGTGTGTGTGTGTGTGTGTGTGCGTGCGCGCGCGCGCGTGCGTGTGTGAAAATACAGGTGCAGTCTTATCAACTTGTGAGGTGGCCAGGCAGATGGATAGTCTTATTAGCCATGCAGATGGGCAGGGTGAGGTCAAGTTGGGGGACACACACACAGATGGTGGACAATATTGTAGGCTGGGGATTATAACATGATTTTATACATTTGTGATCAATAATATATTTTTATAAATTCTAAAAGTTTTACTTCCACAACACATTGGATGACATGACAGCAGAGTGTTTACATGGTGAGTAGAGTGATGTATTCATAGGCCCTATCAGTTCCTAAGAATAAACCTTTATCGAGTGTATATGATCTGTAAACATGGAAACCTACAGAATTGTGTACATTCTCCCTATTTGAGCCAGGCTCCAATGCTGCCAGTTCCTCAGTAGCACCAGTGGATGGCGCTGTAGACCTACGAGAGGAGGAGATGGAGTATGTCTATGGTCAGCTCAGCATAGCAAATAAACGCCACAGGTCATTTGAATTAGAATTTTAATAATGTTGTTTGATTATGTTTGTTAATATTGAATTTCAATTTTATAAATGATACTGAGATTTGGTAATGGTTTATTTGAACCAAGATGATGACTAGATTATTATTACTCGTGCATTAAAGCTGCAGTTGGTAAAAATGGAGCAAATATGATTAAAAAAAGTTATTTTTATAAAACAGTCACCATATCCTGACAGTAGTGCATGAGACAGGTAATCTGAAAAAAAAATCATGTTCCTCTGTGTCCTCCGGTGCTCCTAATGACATTTGCAAGATTTCACAGACCGGAGGAAAACAACCAGTCAGAGCTGATCTGGAGTCTGCTGTCCAGCTGCCGTCTATGAGAGCCACGAGTCAGTCACTCGTGAACGCCGATCAAACGGTCAAACTAGGCAGCGATGATCAAATATGAATCAACATTCTGTTACTGTAATGCATATTTCTCGTCTCAAAGGTTTTCAGAAACATCTTGTAGTGTACTGTTTAGCTGTAAAATGAGAAAGTTTGTGACCCGGCAGCCGTGTTGAGATAAGTTAAAGAAATACCAAGCACCGTCCACCAGCCGGAGCACAGCCAATAGGAACGCTGTCTCTCTGAAATGACCTGTGATTGGTCAAAGTCTCCCTTCACGGGCTAGATTTTTTAAAGCCTGAAAACAGAGCCATGAGGAGGTGCAGAAGTCTAGTTTTCTCTCATAACACTTGAATTACAATATGCTGAAAGGTTATTATGGCATTTTTGCCCAATGACGCCAAAAATATACTGCCTACTGCTGCTTTAATGTAAAAGCAGTATTTTACTCTTGTAGTTGAGTTGGAATGGATGCATTTTCTAGAACTGAGTACACAAGTTAAGATTTGAATGTAACATAACAATGTATTTACTGTATGTCTGTGAGTTCCTGTCATTTCTTTCAAAGAGTGTTAGTCTCATGTGAGTATGAGGGTTTATCACCAGCAGGGAGCAGAAGAGCACCTGTAAACTTTAGGCAGTCACGTGTCATTATATTGTCCTTGTGATGTATCAACAGGTTGTGGGGAAGCAGTTTATCTGGCTGCAGTACGAAGAAGATGAAGAAGAAGCAGAAGAAGATGATGATGATGAAGAAGAAGTTAGCTCATTGTTAGCGTGTAGCTGGGAGAGCAGGAGGAAGGTGTTTCCCATGTCTCGCAGCCAAGAGGGACTCTCCTTCCAAACTAACAGGTTTTTTTGTTTAGCAGGCAGTGGAGACTATAACAGGGATACTGCCACTGCAGTCTGCCTTTGTGTGAGAACATAATAACTGGTGTCCATATGACTTGTTTTGTCGTTTTTTATAACTGAAAGCACGTGCTTTCAACTCTGTTAATCCACTTTAGCTTCATCTAAGTCTTTAAGTCTCGCCGTTCGGTGAATCAGGTTTGCTGGATTTCGGTGTGTCCAAAACCTAAACACTGACTGAGTCCTGCAGGAGCTGATGCCCATCCCCCTCAAAACCCAAACATTCACTCCTTCCAGGCCCATCCAGCCCCAAAAACTTTGTGTTTTGGAGTAGAACACCCCTCTTTCTTGTACAGGACCCCCTCGGTGACCCTCCTCCCTCCCTCCCTGCCTCTCTCTCTGTGCTTCTATCTGGGAGCAGCGAGAGCACCATTGCTCAAGCTCCTATTGAAAAGAGAGCATATACAATGGGGTCTTTCTCAGTCCCTCTCTGTCTCCATTAAAGACCCTGGGAACACAACACTGTCCACAGAGCCACTCTTAAAGGGCCAGTGGGACCCAGGTCTTCTCAACCTGAGTCCCAGCACCTCCCATCATTTTCATGGGAAAAGAAAAGAGGCGGAAAAAAAACAGGAATCTACACAGCAAATCAATTATTCATGAATGGTATGTGAACTCTGCAGGGCCTTCTCCAAGGCAGTGAGCGCCAGCACCACCTCTGTCCAAATACACACAATAATCACCTCAGACAGTCACAGTCTACAACAACACAACAAGCCCCCTTTCCTTCGTCTGATGGGAATCAGGGACAGCAGCATTTATTTAGACTACAGCTGATGATGCTTCAGTCTGTTTGGGCTGAAACGGTGGGTTCAAACAAATCTCCAGACATTCTGATGACATAATCGTGCTTATGTGGAGTAGCAAATACAAACAGAGCAGTCTGAATAATAACTTTACTCTTATACATTTTTAGTCTCTTCACTTTTTCCCAGCCTCTTAATAAATAAGACATCTGTTTAAATAAAGGTTGAAACATGTTAAACATTTTTAAAGTGACTTGACATATTTAGTTTATAGGCCAATGGGTGAAATTCACTGGAAGGCTTTTTGGTTATTAACCAAGTTATTAAACCACCCCTTTCAAGAAGTCAAAGAGATATTTGATTTGACTCATTTAAAGGTGCAGTGTGTAAGATTTCAGGGGATCTATTAGCAGAAATGGAAAATAATATTCATAACTACGTTTTCATTAGTGTATAATCACTTGAAGCTAAGAATCGTGTTTTTGTTAGCGGTAAACTGCGCTAACGTGAGCCTTATGGTACATGTCCACAGCCTACGTCCTGTCCACGCTTCCCATTGATTGTCTATGCAAGCAGCCGTGTAATGCATTCTGGTAGCGTGGCAGCGCGATTCGAGAGACGGGCGTCACCTTGGCCGCTGCTCATTTGCATTCATTTGAGGTCTAGGCTACTTTATGCAAATCAGGAGCGTCTGGCGCGACTTGCCGCTTCTGGAAACTCCCTAGAAACTTTGAAAACTAACCGTTGTCAATCTAGACAGATTCAGCTTATTTCATAAAATGTTTTCAGAAACATTTCGGTGAACAATTTTCATGATATAAGAGAAGAAAGTTTCCAAACGAGCCGCCATGTTGGTTCCTGTTTGAAAGCTGTGGGAGCAGCAGCCCACGAGGGAAAGCGTTCGTCCAATCAGGATCCGAGTGTCTAGTGGCAGCCCAATCAAGCGTCCAATGCTCTGCTGCTCACGTTACCGCAGTCTTTGAAAGGGAGGAGTGAGCGGAGGCGTATTCAGTTGGCTGCAATCTGCAACCACACCACTACATGCTGCCAAATCCTACACACTGTCCCAGAATGAACAATGAACAATACAAATTAATCAACTGTTTTGACCCTAAAAATAATGAAAAAAATACCAATAATACAAAAACAGAAGAAAATCATACATTTATTAAGACAAGACACCATGAAACATTATCAACCATAAACAGCTTACAGTTTACAACATGCAGGTAAACAGGGCTGGCTTATAGGCGTTATAGGCGGTTGCCTAGGGCGACACCTTCTGGGGGGCGCTGGTCGCCCTCTAAAAAAAAAAAAAAACGATCTCACACCAACAAATTTAGGGACCAATTGTTGATGTATAATATAATAAATACACATACTTAAAACCATTGTGATGTCTGTTGCGGTTTTACCGGGTTAGGGTTAGGGTTCTGGATGGTTTAATCCTAACCCCAACCCTAGAGGAGCTGCTATACACCTAAAGGTGCCGGCAAGGGGGGGCTCCAAATCCGAATTTTGCCGAGGGCACCAAAAGGGCTAGAGCCGGCCCTGCAGGTAAAATTAAACCAGGGCACAATTGATAGATACCCACAAATAAAAAATTAAACAGAAAATATGAACATGAATGTATCTAATGAGAGAATGAATTGATTATAGGCTAAACAAGTGATCCAGGTAAAGCAAAGTGAGTTACTGCTCTTCAATAAGTTTTAACTCACTGTGTCACTTTCATTCACAAGTAAACAAACTAATTTATAACCTCTCTATGGCTGTTGTACTGAATGTTATCTATTGATCCATTCAAGCATGTTGCAGTGCGCAGGTCAGTCTGACACATCTAGACTTAGTTTCTTAGCGGGAAACGTCTGATTTACTGGTCTATTTACAACTCCTGCGGATCCGTGTGTAATTAAAAAGCGAATGGGGGATTGTGTGGAGACAATCAGCATGCCGCAGGGTTTCTCACATCCCAGGAGAAAAGGAGGGAGACTCAGGAGGAGGAGGAGGAGGAGGAGGAGGGTGGAAAGAACTTGAGTTGAGGAATTTGAATGGTGTTTCTCAGGGGGAGAGAGGGAAAAGAGAGAGGCAGGGAGGGGAATGTGTGAGTGAGTCTGAGGGAACCGGTGGGGACGGCCGACTGCAGGAAACACTGGTTTAAAAATACTCCTTCAGGTTTCTACTAATAGACTTCTTGGACAAGATAATCAGGGAAAGTTTGGAGCGCGTTTTGTTGTGCGCTCTTTTGGGTTGTGGACACTATCGGGATCAACCAAAACAACAGCGAGGAGAAAACGCTTTTACGCAGCGCGGAGGATTTGTCTTCTTTTTTTTTTTTTTTTTACACTGTTTCCTTAAAAAAAGGAAGTGAAACGACGAGATCAGCTTTACTTTGGTTTCATCTTTGGATAAATCACACTTTTGCGCTACAAGAGGAAGAAAACTTTTCCACACACAGCACAACTTTCTGGATCGTTGAGCTGCTGAGATGATGAGGTGATGGAGTCCGCTGATGTTCCCAAGATGACTGCTCTTCTTCTCATCAAGCACATTTTCACACGCGATCTAAAGTCAAGAACAACCATGAGCTGGTCTAATAGATGCTGGTTCTCGATCCTCATCGTGCTTTTCTCTGCTTGGAGGCCAGTTAGTGGCGGATCACTGACAGGTAAGGTTTCACTGGCACCCAGCAGCAGACTGTTTTTAATCCAATCTGACTAACAAACTGTTATTTGTTACACATTTCACAGTGTGAGGAACAACATGGTAATGAGCAATTAGCCCAGTCAGCCTTCTGCTCACTAACTCATTAAATGCATTTGCTTTGGGGTGGTGAGTGAGACCACAGCTGCAAAGTGAGCTCAACATCTGGCCAGCGTGAAGGAATTCATTACACTCGTAAAGCCTTTTAGAACAAGGTGATCAAAGAAAAACAAGTAGAAGATTAGTTTTATTGGCTCAATCATGCTTGTGCTCAAAGTGACTGGAAGCTGCTGATTGTGCAGGTTTAAAAAGAAGTGATGGAGGATGGTGGTTTGTTTTCCTTGGAGTGCAGAGATCATGTTTTTGAGATCAGGTGCAGCATGAATGAATTCTTCTGCATACACTACTTACTGCAGCTGGGAACAAACCAGGTAGACCATGCATGCAGGATTCCCACCAGTTGTGGCATTTCCGGAATGCTGTGGAATTTTGGGAGATATATTCCAGGCAGGGAAAGAGCAAGGGCTTAAAATAAACTCCTGCTGGGAAGAGAGACAATCACAACACTAAGAAACTCACAAGCAGAAACCTGCTGTTTGGTTCTGTAGAAAAACAGATTGTTTGACTCATGCTGTCTACATGCCAGGTCATTTTACACCAGTGTAGTCTGTCAACCATCGTTCAGAAGACCTTATCTCAACTTTGTTGTAGGGATGCACTGATACCTGGGCTTTGGGTATCAGCCGATACTGAGTATACTGATCTGATACCAGTGTTTAAATAAGCTGTATGCCTCACTGTGTGAAAGTGACTGGGATCAACATCAGGCTTGACTTGAACATTACTTTCCTAACTTTGCAAAACAAATTGTAACAAATAAATATACATTTTTGAATTGTATTAAAATTGTGCACCACCAGCAACTTGGTAAAAAAAATCTTCAAAATGAACAGGAACTACAATTCAAGTGTAAACCTTTTTAATGCAGCAACAAATTGGTCAAAACTAAACAAGAATTAAGATTCCAGTTCAATTCTATGTTTGTATAAAAATCGAATCGAATTGAATAGATCGGCCCTAATGTCACCGATATCCGATCCAGCTGTTTGAGTCAGTATCGGCCCTATCCGGTCTGATCCGGTATCGGTATCGGTGCATCCCTACTAACAAGTGACAAAAAAATGCATGCAGTAACCGGTAAATGTCAGTTGGGTGTTGTGAAAGATGAACGGTTGACAGTTTATTATCAGATCAACACTGTTTCAAATAAATTGTATATCAAGTTAATCAAACAAATTGACAATTTATCACTCTATTTTTCAATTCACATACATTTTCATCACTTCCCTTTTCTTCAGTTATTTTTTTGTTACTTCCACCCGTGAGGCCACTTTCTTTAAATGATGAATGGCCATTTTGTGTTATGAATGATGAATGTAAGATCCCTACATGGGCCTCCACCTGTCAGCTCATGTGTTTCATGTGCTCATGTGTTTTCACCATTATGGTAAATGGTAAATGGACTTGCATTTATGTAGCGCCTTTCTAGTCTTCCGACCACTCAGATTGCTTTACATTACATGTCAGCATTCACCCATTCACACACACACACATTCATACACTGATGGCAGAGGCTGCCATGCAAGGTGCCAACCTGCAGGATCTAATCTAAATACTCATTCACACACCGATGGCACAGCCTTTGGGAGCAATTTGGGGTTCAGTATCTTGCCCAAGGACACTTTGACATGTGGACTGGAGGAGCCGGGGATCGAACCACTGACCTACCGATTGGTGGACGACCCGCTCTACCTCTGAGCCATAGCCACTGAATCCTGCTGTCTACATGCCAGGTCATTTTACATCCGTGTGGTCTGTCAACCATCATTCAGAAGTCCTTATCTGCTAACATTTAGGAATCCATCAGCTACTACAACCAGTGGGTGAAAACACGGGGTCCCTACGGGGGCCTCCACCTGTCAGCTCATGTGTTTTCACCATTATGGCCACGCTGTCTCTTGTGGGAGCTGAGCACTCTGCCCTCAGCAGATGTGTGACCGGGAGGGACAGACAGTACTAGACACCGATATGATTTATAAGCTCGGGCTGATGCTTTCAAAGAGAATCCTTCCTGATGTCTCAGTTCCTATTTGGATGTAGGGATGGCTGTGGCCCAGGAGTTAGAGGGGATGAGGAGGGGTTCAGAGAGGGGGGTGGGGGGCGAATGCTTTGGTTCGTGAGTCAGAGCCGGTCTGACTCATGATGGATGGGGTAAGGGGGCAAGAGTGAGGGGGGGAGAGTTGGGAGGGGAGGTGGCAAAATGTGTAGCGATGAATCGGAAGAATGGCATGAAAAGGAGGCTAAATGGGAAAAGGGCAAAGGCGCGGCGGCAGTGAATGGAGGGGGTGAGCGCTAAAAAGCCAGGAAGATAAAGGGGGGAGTGAGGGGAGGATAAATGCTCGGACTGTGTCGGGCATTTTTGGTATGTGCACGTCCACTGACATTTAACATTTTCTACTAGAGAGAGAGAGTAAGAGTAGAGACGGGGTGGAAAGAGGAAGATCATGAAAACAAAAAGTGTGGGACCTCGAGGGAATTCAGGGGACAAAAGGAAGGAGATGGAGTAGTTAAGCTCAAATGAATCACTGGAGACAGGCCCCACACACACACAAACACACACACATGCACACGCAGTTTGCTCTCTCCGTATACCTCTGCATTCTCATAAAAGGTTTACAAGCGTATTATTACATGAATGCAGAGACAGAGAAAGAAAGTAGGGCTGTTTTTGTTCAATATGGACACTGAAAAAAAACAAAGTCAGGGCCGCGCAGATTCATGAAAGAGCTCAGCCAAGCTTAAAAATAAAGGGAGGAATGACTTTTAACGCCAAGAAGCACACAGAGACGGAGAGGCGGTGAGGCAGAGACTCAGCGGGCCCCTTCATTTAGTGCACACTCCCAGAACAAGCTCTCTGAATGCTGCAAGTGTGTGGATTACATGCACTTTTGCAAAATTAAGGGCATGTTCTATTTATGAAAATGCCAAAGTGTGCTATTTACATTACTGTTTTCAGCAGCTGAATTATGTGTGTTTATGTGTGTGGAGTCAAAGTGAAGGGGGGGGG
>CAKAKR010034423.1:47005-61202 GCA_916700685.1 Adelosebastes latens
AGGGGCCGGCTTCGGCAGAATGGGGCAAAAATCTGAATTTAACGGTCCATTGTTTGGCGAAGAGAAACGTGGAAAAAAAAAAGCTGCAGAGTAGAGAGCAGAAAGATGTTACTGTGCTCCACAAAGGAAGTCAGACAGACAGAAAGAAACAAAGGAAGACAAAAAGAAGGAAAGAAAGAAAGTCAGTTAAAGCAAACAGGAAAAGACAGTGACAGCAGGTATTGTGGGTCTGAGCCATACAAGGGGAATGCGGGCTGACTCAGAGCTGAGCTGTACAATTAGATTAAACACTTGTTTACAGGCTGGACGGTGATTCATCGAGTCACGAATGACTCGCTCTCTCTCACACACAGTCATACAGTCGCCATTCATACCACTTAATATGCCTTGGAATCACACCACCTAACTCACGTCACGCCATAAGGAGAAAAAAAACATCCCACCCAGCTAGCTAGTTACTGTATATGACCTCTCACTGTCAAAGCAGAGCACCTGTTTTACACACTGTGTTTGTGTGTGTCTGCTCATTTGGTCTATCATTTCTATGTTTTACTGTAAAGCCCGCCCTGTGAAGTGCAGCCAGCAGCCTGCAGGACCGCCTGATAATGAACAACGCACCAGAATAATGGTGGTCCAGACTGGCAGCTTTAATGTGGTTTCTCAGATTGCTGCAATGAAGCATTTTTTTCCTGCCTTGTGTTCCTCTTTAAACGTGTTTACCACAGAGAGTTCGCAGAGTCAGCAGCTTTCTGCCTGGGATTTTTGAGTCGATGGGTTCTGCTTTCGGTGCACCTCACTGAGCCGGGGTCACGTTCAAAACAGCAGTGAAGCAGATTTTACACCATGTTTGGTGATTAACGCTTAATGACCATCCCCCACCACCGTTATGCACACACTCCAATCTCCCATCTTTTCTTTCCACAGCACCTCATACCAGTTACTGTGCACATAGAGGAAATTATAACAGAAAAACTACTTCAAAATATTTTTGATAACAGAAACAGGATTTCTAAGATTCTCTATACTGTAAACTTATATAACTTTTAGTCATTTAAAGAGGACATATCATGAAAAAACATACTCATGTTTGTGCTCATCCATTTGGGTATCTGGAGTGCCTACCAACCCACAAACTGTGAAATAAGACAACCCAGTCAGTTTTTTGTGGGCTAATATATCAATATTATAGGTATATCGTGATTTGAGACTAGATATCGTCTTAGATTTTGGATATTGTAATATCATAATATGGCAAAAGTGTTGTCTTTTCTTGGTTTTAAATGCTGCATTACAGTGAAGTGATGTAATTTTCTGAACTTTTACACCTTATATCCTTTTATTATATCCATATTACTGATAATTATTTATAAAAAATCTCATTTTGTAGATATTTTGTTGAAGCACCAGTAGTAAACCCTACAATATTGTCTTAATATCGATAGAGGTATTTGGTCAAAAATGTCGTTGCTCTACACTTTTTTTTGGCTTTACTTAAAATTCCAAATATGTTGGAAGTGATTTTTTCCACCAATTCTTCAGTTCTTCTACTACTCTATATGCTTAAAAAAAAAAAAAAAAAAAAAACAGCGTCCTCTTCCTGTTTGTGCCATAAAGCAATAAAACAGATTACCCTCATGATCTGGCAACACAATCTGAAATCCAGTGTAAAGGCAGGTAGAAGTTGTCTATCTCCTTAGCAGAATATATTTTTTATACTAATGTGTCAAAGCGGTAAATAAAAATAGTGTGTTTTCTGAATGTTCCAGGCCAAACACTCAGGAAAGCCCTTTGCAGCGGGCCCAGATAAGATGATCCACAATCAGAATGTGAACATCCCACCGGCCACGCACCTCATCGGGGACCTGGAGCCCCACAGCCTCTACGCCATCAGGGTGGCCTGTCACAGCAGCCAGGGCCCGTCCGACTGGTCGCCTTGGGTGGAGCTACGCACCAAAGAAGGAGGTGAGGCCTCAGAGTGAGGAGATGTTTGTTTTCACCCTGAATGTGTGCGCCAGGTCGCCTCCTCTGAAGGGAGTCAAGGTCGAGGCTGTGTTATCTGGCTACTGATGGAGTCCAAGTCTCCTCCCTCTGCTGCTGTGTACTGTAACCAGAGCGGGGCAGATGATACGCTGCTGCTAGGAGGCACAGCTGAGCCGCTTTTAAGGGTGTTTTGGTCCGTACCAAGGATCATTCTATTGAACTATGAAGTATAATGTTGTCTAATGGACGTACTATTAGAATGAAACTATTTTTTTTTTTTACTGCTAAAAATAGCAGGTCTTACAAAGTGGGAAGACTCAGTCAAGTCTTTAGTGTTCAGAGGCAAATTGCAACTCTTTCAGCTGCAGTTATAATGATGCAGCATTTGAACATGTCAAAGCTGTGTTAGTGTATTTACAAACCAAAGACAAGTAACTTAATGCATAGGCCAAATAATTAGATATGAAAGATGACTGTTGCTTTCTTACTGATTTTTTATTGTTTTCAGATTATACTACAAAGTTGTGACTGAAGTCTAACTTAAAGGATAACTTTGGTATTTTTTCAACCTGCAAAATGTTCCCATGTTTTTTGTCTAACTAACTAATGGGGACAATAATTTCGGAAATTTATCAAGTATTGAGGGAGAACGCTGCGGCTGCCAGCCACTAAACAGGCTGCAATGTAATCCTTTGGGGCAACTTCTCACCGTCAGTTTACGTTCACTAAAACTACTTGTTTTGGACACTGACAGGCTCAGATTGTTATAAGAAGTGTCTGACAACATTATGGAAAGGACCCTACAGAGAAATTTAAATTGTTTTTGTTGTGTTTTTTCTACCTTTTGCTTGATCCGGTCTGTGTGTTATCGCGTGTCTCGCTCAAGGAGGAGTCTCGTTGTGAAATCTCGCTGCCTCGTCCACATTGTCGGAATCATCTGAATATTCAGCCGTGACATTGAAAATCTTTTAGACAACAATAAAATACGCTTTCTGTACTCCAACACAACAAACTCTGGTGTCCCGTGGCACTCCTCTCTTCAACTTTCACTCACATTTCCACCATTGTATTCCGGCAACAAGTCACATAACACAATAACAAACAGGAAGCGAAAGGTAATAAAAAACGTTTCATTTCTCTTTAGGGTCCTTTGCATAATGTTGTCAGACAATTGTAATAACAATCTGAGCCTGTCAGTGGCTAAAACAAGCACTTTTAGTGGACGTAAACTGACGGTGCCAGCTTGCCCCAAGCAATTACATAACAGCTCGTTGGCTCGGCTGCCGGCTGCACCTTTATTCCTCAATACTGGACCAATTTCAGAAATTGTTGTGCCTATTAGTCACTTAGACAGAAAAACATCAAAATAAGGTCCAGGTTGAAAAATACCAAAGTTACCCTTTAAGTCTAAAGTCTACAGATTTGACATTAACTCTTTTATATTTTGGCTCAGGCAGTGCTGTGAGCGTCTTGGACTGCAGCTGTGTGTTCTGATGATCTCTTATGTTTGAAGTTTTCTATCTTGTCTCAAATTCAAGCTGCCATTGGCTCCAAAAAGCCATCTGCAGTGGCCTCTGCGCTGCAATAGTCACATTCATGAGTGTTTGACAGCTTAGTGAAAGATAGTGAAATGCCTAAAGGGATACTCTTAAAGGAACAGTGTGTAGCATTTAGGGGGATCTATTGGCAGAAATGAAATATAATATTAAGAGGTATGCTTTCTTTAGTGTATAATCACCTGATAATAAGAATCGTTGTGTTTTCGTTACCTTAGAATGAGCCGTTTATCTAGGGAGGGGGTCCATGTTGCACCGCCATGTTTCTACAGTAGCCCAGAACGGACAAACCAAACTAACTTTATTAACTTCCCACGTACTTTCTCTTCGCACTGGCTCTGCTCCAGATGGCTCTAAGAGAGGGCTATTCGCATTTTCACGTCGGCCACCGTAGCTCTCCAACACGCTTGGCACACGGGAGAGGCTTCAGTTGGTTGCAATCTCCTCACCTCATCGCCAGATCCTACAAACTGGACCTTTAATTATCATGGATACTAAATTGGTTATTTAAAAGATATTTTTCGCCTAATGGACACATTTTTTTCTGAGCTTGTTTTGAGGTGAACTGATTCTGTCTAACTGCTTTTCAGCGCGATTCTGTACAATAACAAGGAGTCAGAGAATCGAGTTACAGTGCACTGTTAGTCATAATATTCCTTCCTGTGCCCCCGTCTGTGTTTATGAAGAACACCAGACACGAGTCACTGTACCTCTACAAACTTTCAAATGTAAACTCTTGAGGTAGAAGGCTGACTGGTATTGAAGGGACAGAGCCGATGGAGAGAGAGGGAGGGAGGAAGGGAGGACGTCAAATTCTCCTGAAAGGCTTCAGTTAGGTCGCAGAGCTCTGTCCAAACTGCAACGCTGGGCTGCTGCGTGTTTGACTTTAAACCGAGGTGGGATTTTCCATGCCAGCTCATGCTGCCTCTATCCCTGGATGAACGGGAATGGAAACAGCGTAGTGTACACTAAGAGGAGAGATATGCCACAGGAGGGTTGGTGGGGGCTTTCCATAATGGAAGATGCTCATAATCTTCAACATTTCTCATAAACAGGAAAATGGAGAAGTAGTGAAATGTTACTGTAAAGGAGAAGGACAAAAAGTGGTTTTGAGAGGCTATGGCTACAGTCAGGATTTTCAAGTTTCACTTCTTTATTCAAGAGTTATTAGTTATGTTTCCGTGGAAAAAATCCTCCGTTTTGCCAATTTATGTAATTTCCCTTTGGCCAATATTGTTTCATCTCCATCAGCTCTCTCTCTGCACTTGTCCTAATGAGTCATAAGATAAGATTCAGCTAGTGGTCAGAGATGGCTCCAGAGGCACTGGAGGTCAAAGGGAGTGAGAGCATAAAGGGGAGAGGTAGACTGCTCACAGCTTAGCCATATTTTCCACATCTCTCTCTCTCTCTCTCTCTCTTTGGTTTCAGTGCTGTAGGCTGGGACAAAACTCCCATAATGCTCTGTTGAGTCTTTCTTTCTTTCTTGCGTTTCTTTCTGCTCCATTTGTTTCTCATTAAGAAATTGCGCAGTGTGCTTCACTATCTCTTTACATGTGTCATCCTGGCACAGACAGCCCCTTTTCTGTCTCCTCCTTAATTCTCAAGTTTTTCACTTCATTACCGACTCTTCTCCTGCCAGCTCTTTTTTCTTCTTCTCATATCCATCCTTCGTTTCCCTCAAGCAGACGGGGCTCTCATTTTTGTCGCAATAGTCTTTTCCGACCTCAAATCCTACAAACAGCACCGAGGAATTTATTTCCTGTATCAAACAAGCAAACAACACGTTTTTTTGTTTTTTTTCTGAATCTTTCAACTTCTCTCCTTCATGTCTCATTTCCCCCCCAGTTTTTTGACCTCAGATGACCTGTGATTTCCCCTTCCAGAGCACACAGCTAGGCACTGTGGGAAAAAACAAAAAGAGGGGTTGATGGTGGGAGAAGGCAGGGAATGGATAGACGAGCAGGGGAACGAGGGAAGGGGGCGCTTTGAGAAAACACTCATTTTGCTATTTTCCCAAAGCCCACTATTTTCCCCAGAGGACGAGAGAGAGGCGGGAGGGGGGGGGGGGGGGTCTGATTGGTGGGAGAGGAAGCGAGACGACCCATGTCACCCCATAATCCTAAAGCTGCAATATGATTATGTTTTACATATGTTTTCCTTTCACGTCCTAAAATATCTCCAGAAATGCAACTTTCCAAAAAGCAAACAAAAAATGGTCTAAAAGCGGGTGTGGCACCACATACCAGCTTTTATTGTGTACTTTCCACATAGTTTGTTACACTGAGAAGGCAACAAAGGGCCTCCTGATTCCCTCTACATATCTGTCTATACATCTAAAGTGAGCAAAAGTAATCCAGAGTTACTGGAAACCCAAACTCACCGTACTGATGGAAGTGAGTCATGACGATGTGGCACAGCACATATGTGTCACATTTAATCCTGTTAAAGGGGACAGATAATGAAAAACTCACTGTTTCAGTGCTCGTGCACATACATCTGGGTATCTGGAGTGCCTACCAATCCACAAACTGTGAAATAAGACAACCCAGTCAGATTTTTGGGGGCTGTCTAGATCAGAAAACATGTGATTCAACAAGCCAATCAGATTTGGCTCTTGTTCCTATGTCACATGCTGGCTCATTAGAATATACCGCCCACGGCTTCAGAACTACTGCTGCGTTCCGTTTGAACTGGGCAGTGCGAGTTCCCAGTCGGAAATTTCAACTGGAACGCCCCCTAAAGTCGGACGAACCTCACCAACCCCGACCTCAAAATCTAAGATGGCTGCTGCGCGTATCAACAATAAAAAAGCTATAGTAATATACTGTTTATTAGCATTTCTGTCTTATTTGTGTCTCATTAAATCAGTCGTACACACAGTACTGTCCAACATCTATATGTGGACACGTTGCTACAGTGTGAAAAATACCGGAGTAATGTGTTTTTATCAACTGGTATTGCTAACAATGGTTAACTTGGCCAGAGGAAACATTAAGTTTGTCTCTCTGAAACGCTTCGCCGATATTGTCAGACTCTTTTTGATAAGTCCGTCCTCTTTTTTGGGGGGTTGCTTTTCAGTGTAGGCAGCTGTTGCCAATGCTGGAATAGCAACTTTTCCTGCCGGGACGTGCATTTGCATTTGCAGCCAATAGGAACGTTCTCTCTCTGAAATGACCTGTGATTGGCCAAAGTCGTAAAAAGTCGTACGATTTTTTAAAGCCTGAAAACAGAGCCATGAGGAGGTGCAGAAGTCTAGTTTTCTCTCAGAACACTTGAATTACAATATGCTGAAAGGTTATTATGGATTTTTTTCCCCAATGATGCACTTTAAAGCCTGTAAACATGTTCTAGTAGAAACCCAAAATACAAGCGTGAACCTAAAAATGAGCACGATATGTCCCTTTTAATACTGCTGCCAGCAAAAATGTAAAGCACTCTACTCTGCTAAAGACAGACAACAGTCTGTTCCGCCATAAAAGTTTAAACGATGTGGATGTGACATTTCTGATGACACTAACATTCGTGCTCTGACTGATCTGGGAAACATGTTTCCTGTGAAGTGCTGAGCTTGTTTTCATTTATGGAGAAACAGACTGCTGATCCCAGGGTTAGGAGTCAGTTTTTTGGCTTAAGGATGACCCTTTTCCATCCACGCGTTGACCCACGCAGAGACTGAGATGAAGCGTACAGAGAGAGAGAAACAGCCTCCGAACCGTGTTTAACCAAGCATGGTGATCCGACGCTGCCTCTTCCATAGCAGCATGAAACAGGATGTGAAACAGTAGTCTGCCGTGGATGCAGATGTGAACCTCTTCTGCTTTGAACTAATTGTGGCTCACAAATGTTTGTTTCTCAGTCTCTTGCCAAACCCGGACTGCTTTCATGTGGAAGACAAAGGAACAACACAAGACTTTTTTTCTCTCTCTCTGCAGTTTCTGCATTTCAGAAAATGGCACTAGCACACATCTAGTTTTTTTGGTTTTCTTTTTGAAAACTCCCCAAATTTCTCAACTGGAGCATTTTTTTTCCCCTCCTCCTCCACAAAGTTTACGTCAACATCTCATGAACTCATAGGCATTACCACAGAGGGGGGCAGCGAGGGAGAAGAAAACTTGGAAAAGAAGGAGATGGAATCATGTTGGATGGAAGACAGGGAGAGAGAAAGAGATGAAGGAGAAGGGGAGAGGCAGCAAAGAGGTGGAGAAGAGCGACAGATGACGGATCATAGGTGGAGACGAACTGCTGGAACCAGCTTGACTCAGAGGTTGTTTTTGTTGCCGCTGGCAGGCAGAACGGGGACCGCATGTGGAAACAATCATCCGCCAAACGCTTCCTGATAACATCATCCATATAGGCTGGGCCATGTTTCCCAAACTCACACTGACTTGGTGTATGTGTGGGTGTGTGTGTGTGCGTGGGTGTGTGTGGGTGTGTGTGTGTCCAGTTCGTTTGTGTGACTTTGTAAGCCTGCAGAGAGAGTGAGAAGCAAAGACAAAGAGAGCCTTAACTCAAACGGCAACAAAGGAAATAAGCACTGTCGCCTCCTCGCGAAAATGTTCTCGGATTTCTGCTGTACAGAGCATCAATCTCTCACACTAACATACGTGCACAAACACACACATACATACACAAATTCCTCACACTATTTCTAGCCTTTAGGTTTTCTCTCCACTGGGTCTTTCTGCTGCCAGCAGCCTTTTTTGTCTGGACTGCAGAGGGCCAGCGCTATAAACGTAAAAGTCCGTCACTGACTGACTGACTGACTGATGAAGTTACACGATTGGTTGGCTGAGTGTTGGAGTTTCCTCATTGGCTTTTTAGCTCTTTCAAAATGAAAAGGCGGGAACAGTCCTTTATGCAAATGAGCCCGTCCAGCGCGACACGTCCGGCTCACGAAACTTGGACCAAGCTGTGAAACTAGGCGATCTAGTTTCTAAAAAGAAACAAGATTCAGCAGTGGCATGGACTATTTCTCGCTTAAAATGTTCTCAGAAGTCGATTTTGGTGGATTGTTTAGACGGAATAACAGAAAGTTTACGAGCAGGCCACCATGTTGTTTCCTGTTTGAAACAGAGAGCAGCAAGAGAAACTGTCGGACTATTCTGATTCAGCCTCAGATTCAGATTCAAGATCTGGTTCCAGTTCCTTTTCTACGTCTATCCAGGAGCGTTTCTTGACACTGGGGAAGTCTTTTCCTAAAGCGCCTCGGGTTAAAGGCCGAGATTTGTTGGCTGGGCTTTTAAAACTGCGAGAAAGTCTGACAGGGCGCATCAGGTGCATTCAACAATCGGGTACGTCATTGCTTGAACGGCCAGTTGAGTGGAGCAGCGCGTCCCTATAGTGTCCTCGCCGGACCTGGTGGACATGTACCGCTCAATTTAACATTATAGACATGACCGCTGGCTGTCTGTGTAACAATTTAGCCACAAATTCACAGACTGACCGTACACAGTCCAGACATATACTCGGTATATGGATCGAGTCCTGTTTGCTCCAGAGAGCCAGAAGAGAAAAGGGCAGGCGAGATAATGAAGCAGAAAAAGGGATGGACAGAATGAAGGAGGGAAACACAAGCGTCAGCATGTGTCCATCTGAGGTCGTCCAACCGTGGCTTCTGAACTCAGCTAATCACCTCTGTCTGTGGATCCCTCAGCTAACCTTTTTTCTCCTAATAAAGCTGAATTCTCCACATTCTCTGACATCTTCTCCTTCCAGCTGCTGTAGTTCTCCACACCCTAGAGGCTTCAGGCTGTCAAAACAACACACGCCTGGCTGACCTCCAGCCCGCTGGCCTCGGGCCCACAGTCACAGCGCTGCCCACTCCTCATTCATACCCATAACAAGCTGACACGTACAGCGCCACACCCTCAGCTACACTTACTACAACTCTACAAGTAAAAATACATGCAACTGTGTGAGAAGTAGCAGCAAACAACTATTTGTAAAGATTTCAGTCAAGAACACTCTTGTCATGGATTAAACCATTTACTGCACGGATGGACATACAGTAAAGCTTGGCGTTGATGGCTCCACTCTCAAGATGCTCCCTGGATTAGCCCAGCAGCATGCTAAGCCAAGACAGGGAGCGCAATGCACAAACCCGCCTCCGAGTATACAAGAGTGGGCCCAAAGCAAGATATTCAATACCATTTTAACCTTTGAGTCATGTCTGTTAGGACACTGAACTGGAATGTGGAGGCTGGGGTGGTGGGGGCAAAGCTTTGCCAGCAGCAGCGGTGTGTAGCAGCATTGGTGTAGCAGGGATCAGTGGGAGCCATATTTAAATGGACGGCCTTGTCGTGAGAATGGGCTGTGATTGTTGCACGATCGATAAGAAACAATGATTCAATCAGCTGGCTGTCAGCTGATTTCAGCTGGCTGTCAGCTGATTACAGCTGCGGCATATGACTAGGAGGCTTCATGTAGTGGAGTAATGTCTACCTGAGCAGAGAATGAAGTCACTCTCCCTCTGTGTGTCCGAGCTTCTCCTCGCTTTGTTAACATAGTCACTGTGTGAACGCATTCTTTAGTGCATGTTTGTGCATGTGAGTGTGCCCCACCAGCTAGCTTTGCACACTGCTCTGCACTGCTCTCTGATGGCGGTTACAGCTGTTATCGCCGTCCCGACCGACGGCGCGGCCGTGGGAGCGTAGCGCCCACCCTCCTGTTCCCCCCTCAGGTTAACACTGTGAGCTCTGTCAGCACTGTTGCCGTTATTTTCAATGTTAGCGCTGTTACCTACGAGCTGTCGGATCAGCTGTCGCCATGTTGAGAGCCATGAGGAGGCAATATAAATGCTCCCAATGTCGCATTTAGCATCTTTAAGTCAAGTTGTGTTGTGTTTTCCATCCAGTATTTATTTCTTTGCACTATTTGTATTGTATACAACTCCTGAACACTTGACTTGTGTATAGACATTTGATTTTTTTTAATTGTTATTATGGTATTCTTTATTCTGTTATTTCTATTCTGTGTAGAGCTGCATAAAAACCAAATTCCTTGTATGTATGTACTTGGCGAAATAAACCTAATTCTGATTTTGTGTTTCAGTGCCAGAAAACCCGCCTGTGAACGTGAGCGCGGCGCTGAACGGTACGGAGGTGCTGGTGGCGTGGGAGGGGCCTCCAGGGAAGCTGAATGGAGAACTGCAGGGCTACATGGTGGAGTACAGCACGCCGGACACACAGCAGGTCAGTCTGGCAACAAAACACAAACTTAGGATGGTGTCTGACGTTGTTCATCAAATTGACGGATATAAAGAAAATATTAACCTTATGAACTCTGAAATAGAAATGGACCGCTAGTGCCTACATTGGTATTTTTGCTTATTGTGATGTCATGTTTTGGACAACCTAAGCAATATTTGTCTGAGAATAACTAATAATAATTAATGTCAATAGTCAATTACCATGGCAATGGTCGAAGCTTCGAAGCCTTCGGGTCAGCCCTCGATAAAAGTATTGAAATTGTGTGACATTATCAAAATCAAAAAATACGTAAAAAATCTGACGTATTTTTTTCATAAAATGTTACTAAATAAACACACAACACTTATTGTTCCAAAATATTTCTAAATGTAGAAACATGAACAAAATATTTCTTAACACTCCATAACTTATTTTGAACTATGCACATTTTTTTAGTTTTTGAGATAAGCTAATTTTTATAATGTAACGTAATGACACAAAAGACAGTCTTAGCATTCTGCTAAAAAAAAAGGAAATAATGCTCTATAGCTATTATGTTTGTTTTTTTATTATTATTTTGGGATCGATTTAAACAGGATCATGCAAACAACAATCAAGGTCCGTTTTTAAAGGGTTAAATCTGCCTGTTTCTGACCGTCTGCTTCTTTTCTTTTGTTGACAGTTTCTGGTGGACACTGGATTGGACTCTGAGCTGTCAATCAATCTGTCTGTCCCCCTGTCCAATGTGTCTTTTCGAGTGTGTGCCTATACAGGAGCGGGTCGAGGACCCTGGACCCCCACACAGACCGTGACCCTTATTACTCCAGGTGAGTGACAAGAAGCATCAAAACTACTAATGAAAATATGCAAAACAGCAATACTGCATCCACTTTGAAATATTTCATTTTATTTATTTATTTATTTTTATGCATCATTTTGTAAGCAGTAGTCTTATTTTAGCTTCAGTAGCATTATATTATAATGACCGTAATCAGGTTTTACTACAAGGTGTCAGGTGTTGTTTCATATAAATTCTGCACAGATAAACATGTTATTTGTTTTTTTTTTTCCCCGACAGTCAAAATATTGACATGAGCTCTGTTTTTTTTTTTCTCCCACAGAAATGGAGGAATTCAGAGGTGAGTAATAACCGGCTTTGCACATGCAAAACTACAAAACTCGCTCTGCTGTGACCTCTCGGAGTGACACGTAATGACACAGTGACAGTGGAAGTGAGCTCATGGTGTTTTTTATCGACCACAGGACTTCTCTTTCTTACTCTCTGTCACTGGGTTCCTCCGTGAGCCTGAAAGTTCCTTCCTGTGTATCTCAGATAAAAACAAGGAAGGAAGAGAAAAAAGAGAAGAGAGAGACGGGAAAGGGGAAGAGGGGTGGTGGTGGGGTGAATGGGGAGACGCATCATAAATATTTATAACAGACAGGAACAGTGTTGCATCTCTGTTTGCTTAGTCTAATAGAGCCGGACAGACAATTCAAACAACGGGAATGGCAGATAAAAGAGGAGGCAGGGAAAGTTGGGGGAGGGGGCGGTGGGGAGTTAGAGGACAAGTTAAGTTGGGTGGAGGTTGTGAAAGAATAGCAGTAGCTTGGGAGGGAGCACATTCAATGTGAGAGATGGGACAACAAAACAGTAGATGTTTTGAGAATGTGGGAAAAAAGAGCATATTTTTAGTTGTTTAGATTTAGCTCAACAAATATGGAGGGCAGGACTGAGGTCACTTAGTCAATTTGACCAGTTGAAACATGTTTTTCCTCACAATAATTCTGCATATGAATGTATGTAATAAGAACTAAGGCTGTCAATCGATTCAAATTATTTTATCATGATTAATTGCAAATTAATCACACATTTTTTATCTGTTCAAAATGTACCTTATAGTGACATTTGTCAAGTATTTAATACTCTGGTATTTAATACTAGTGGCATGCCACTTTTGCATGGACATGTAATTAAATTAGGGCTGTCAATTGATTAACATATTTAATCGCGAGTAATCGCATGATTAATTAATTGCACATTTTTTACCTGTTCAAAATGTACCTTAAAGGGAGATTTGTCAAGTATTAAATACTCTTATCAACCTCGGAGTGGTCAAATATGCTGCTTTATGCAAATGTATGTATATATTTATTAATTGGAAATCAATTAACAACACAAAACAATGACAAATATTGTCCAGAAATACTGCATTTAGCATCAAAAATATGCTCAAATCATAACACGGCAAACTCAAGCCCAACAGGCAACAACAGCAAACATCAAAACATAGTCCCTGTTTTTTGTCTCTTTGGTTGCTCCATAATCCTTAAAAGACACTCATGACTGAACCCTCTTCTGTCTCCGTCCACACCCCTTCCCTTCCCTTCCCTCAGGTCCGTCATCGCCCCCGGCCTTTTCCTGGCACTGGTGGTATGTGGTGATGGCCATCGCCGGCGCCGTGGCCATAGCTGTGCTCATGGCTGTTTACGTGGCCAAGCTGCGGCGCAAGGAGACGCGATTTGGGTGCGTAGGCTTGTTGGTGCTCCGCGTGGGTGGAAGGGAGGGACTCGATAGCTGTTGCCAAACCAAAAGAAATCTTCAGTGTTTTTCAGCTTCTTGACCCAGTTGCCTCACATTTCTGAAGCATTTGGACGCAGTAGAAAAACATCTGTTTTGAAAAACCAATGAATTGTGGAGCAATGCCATGCTTTCAGCTGTGTTTACACATCTGCTTGGAGAGACCTCTCATTGTGTTTTTGGCCCTGATTTATATGATGTGTTTCCGTTCACAGAGAGGCGTTTGAGCCCATGATGGAGAGCGGAGAGCTGGTGGTCAGGTACCGCGCTCGCCGCACCTACAGCCGCAGGACGACAGAAGCAACACGTGAGTTCCCCTCTCTGCACCGACATGTTACCCAGGAAGATGACACTTTATATTTCCTCCTGACTGTCCCTACAGCAGCATCTCTCAGCGTGCCCAAACATGCCCCATGTCCCCGGGATAGATAGCAATACTAAACAGGTAGCATCTTCTCTCACGCCCACGGCTTGGTTCCATGGAAAGAGGTCTTTGGGATATATAATGACACATCTATTCCCCGCATTTCAAGATAGGAATCACGTCCGCGGTTTGACTTCGGTTGATCAAAGGCAAGAACACGACCAAGCAAGAGTAAATTCATTCACCACAGCTGTGAAAGCAGCCCTGGAGTGTTCAGTCAGCTGACACTCCACAACAACACTGTGCCCCTTGTGCTTGTACTATGTGTTTTATCTTTTTACTATCATATCAATTAGATGTGCTGTGAATCCATTCGTAAAGTTGTGCCCTGTATAATCAGGCCTGAACGGCAGGTGACTCGACTACATTTTACAGGGTTTCCCGTGTTACGACCAGTGAGGTTTTGGACCCAAATGCAGACACATACAACGGCGTGGAAGTAGAACAAAGGCTTTATTGCCAAAAACATGAA
>CAKAKR010034424.1:0-16291 GCA_916700685.1 Adelosebastes latens
GTCGGAGGACGCGGGGGAGACCGTAGCTTTGGTCTCCAGGACCGGAGTCTCTGCTGTACTCTGCTCCTCTGCTCCTCTGCCTGCCTTCACTCACACACAGCGCTCCTTCTCTCTCTCTCTTGCTCCACCTCTCACGTGCATGCTGCACACTCCACACTGCAGAAGAGTTAGTTTAGCTCTGAGAATATCTAGTGAATGTTCAGTGGACGTTTGTGCAGAAATAACTGCTGCAGCTCCTCCAGACCAACAGAGGTTTCCCGTGTCTTGTGAAGTGACGGGGCTCCGCAGAGAGAAACGTTATCGTCTCCGACCAAAACTCCGGCGTCTCCCCCGTTCCCTCCGGCCGCGGTCGGGAGGCTGAGGCAGGAAAAGCCAACACTAGGATCAGCATTGATTCATGGAGAGACCTTCGTCTGGTCAGCTAACATTACTGCCAAGCAGCTGAAATATAGAGTGATATTGTGCTTTTAGCTGACGTGTGTCTCCTCACTGTGTTGAGCGATGCTCGTTCATGTCTATGTAGAGTGAGCACAAGCGCGAGCAACAGGACGCTGACTTTAGTTGACTTAACGGCCACAGGTGAAGCTGTTAACAAGACAATTCTGATTCTTACAAACAGTCCCTTTAAATGACAGTGAAGCACTTTAATTTTGTGTTAACGAGGTATACAAATGATACATTTCTTTTAAGATGACACACAGGTACCTAAACGCACCACAAGCCACAGAGATGGTGTTTATTATTCCAGGAACATATGGACAAACAAACACATTCATTTCGCCGCCTAATTCACATTTTGCTGGCGAGCCGTGCCAGACGGCATACAGATGTCTCAGCGTTGGAGTCTTAAAGTTTTGCAGCCCTTCCTCACTTTGCAGACTTTGCACAGTGTGCCAGAGGAGCGTGAGCCTCTACAGCAGACGAGCGATCGAAAAAATGAGACTGAGCCTCTAGGCCTGTGCCAAGCATCCCAATTTATTCTCCTTCCCCCCCCCTCCCTCGCTGCTGGAGAGAGATGGGTCTCTGTGCTCAGGTAGTCTTCACTGTGCTGAGCTCCTAACCTGCTGGGACACAGTGTGGTTAAATAGTAATTAAACCCAGTCCGGCTCTATTATCATCAATGCACCAACTCGCTGCACTGACACACAGACAAGAAGTTGAAGGATGTAAGGGCAACTAAAGGTGTTGCCGTTAGGTTAATGGATTCAAACGAAGCCTCGGAGCACAATGGCACATTTTGTGATTAACATTTGGCCATGATGGGCATAAGAATGGCGGCATTATAATGAACAATTTGCATTATAAACAGGTGACAGACATTGAATTAATATGCATCAGCAGGTCTTCCGACAGGTCGGCTCTCTGATGCGAGGCCAAGGTATCGCTGAGTGATGAGCTATTGATGAGTCAGGAGTTTATATTAACAATATTGAGCTAAAATCACTTTTGTTTCCATTTTGATGCTTCATGTAGCTCTCGTGTGTTTCATAAAGAGTATATTCTGTCACGGTTCTCATAAAATGGTGGAAACATTTTAATGCCGAAAATCTTCAGAATCTATTTATTTCATGTGCAAAAGGTGACAACAGGAAAAATGTGACAAAAGTGAACATTTGGGGAACTTTATAGAAGTGTAATATTAAATTGATAAGAGTGGAGTCTGCTCACACACAGTCAGAGACTCTGGATGAGAGAGAGAGAGAGCAGCGGTGCGACGACAGGAGCTGAATTAGAAAGTGTAGGAGTTGGTGATGTTGGGCTCTGCAGGATTTCTCCGTCTGCCTTCTCCTCACTGCAGCCATGAGTCTGACTTGATGTTTAGGAAGGAATAAGGCCAAATTACAAACCACCCCCCTACACCCTCTCCCTACCTACTTCCGCTCCGTTTGCGCGTTCACGTGAAGGCTCCGCCATATTAAGAGCCATTCCAAACCAATCACTGGGGAGTGGAAGTCGTTTATAAAACCCTCCAACAGCGAGCTGCATCGATGCCGACTTAACCAGCCGCCCTTACTGACGACGTGCAACGCCGTTTAGTGTTCGTCACAGAACGTGATCTAGTCCTGTAAACGGCTCAAACTGATAGACATTTAATTTATTCTACTTTATTGTCATACAGACGTCAACAACATAAAGTAAATAGGTTGTATTTAGGATCTAATATACCCTCGTCTAGTCTAGAAAACGGTAGACATGTTCATTAGATTGTAAATTGTTGTATATACTGTATATATATACAGTATATATATATATTTGTTTACCCCTATCAGCAACTATAACCCCATAATTTATCATATCTTCAACTGTGCAATACTGATTTAACATTGCAATAATTTAGTGCAATAATTCAGCTGTGCAATAATCTGGTTTACTCCGGCATTAAAACTGCATTTATTTATACAGAACATTTAAACTAATATTCATATTTTATACTATTCTTGCTTATATTACGTTTTACGTTTTTCAATAAAATATTTCTAACTCTGATATTTATTTCCTTGCTGGAGAGAGGGAAGTTCGTCCCGAAGTGGCCGCTGTATTTATCCTCTCCACCTTAAAAGAAGGAGCTTCATAAGTGGGGGGGTGGTGGAGGGGACGGATTGGAGTTCAGGGCTCCATTTATGAAGCTCCATCTTTATATTAATCTCCTGCACTACAGTTTTGGGGCCGACAACACAAAGCTATACTGGACTAATAAAACTCTGCCCTCCCCTCTCCTTGAAACCCAATGACCTCAAACACACACACACACACACACACACACACACACACACACACACACACACACACACTGACCGTCATAATGAGTGCATCTGGTTGGGTAGGATAGAGTGATGTGGTGCCAAAGCTAAAAAGAGTAGGATAGAGTTACACTGAGTGTCTGTTATGTGTGTGTGTGGATGGGAATTAGTGAGCGGGTGTGTTTGTGTGTAAAATTATGACAGCGACTACAGGCCCAGCAGGTACTGCAGCAGCAGCCACAACGCTGTTACATAACCCATCTCAAGTGGCCTGCTAATAGCTCAGCCCTGCCTGGCACGTGCTCTCCTGTCCCTTTCTCTCTCTCTCTCCAACACACACACACACACACACACACACACACACACACGCACACGCACACGCACACGCACACACAGACACAGACACAAAGTCACATCAGGAATCCTTCATTTGCTTTACAACACACATGTAACACGTTGGCAGAAGTGTCTCAATAGAAAAAGGTACTAGTGGTGGGCCGAGGTCACATTTTGCTTTATGAGATGTAGTAGGGTTGTGGCTCTTTAGAAACTGCTCAGCTGAAGTGTGTGTGAGTTTGTGTGTGTGTGTGTGTGTGTGTGTGTGTGTGTCTGGTGACTGTGGTGAGTGATACTATGTGCAGACCCGTCTGGTCCACTCTCTGTGTGCTGTGTCATTGTATCTCTTGACACTCTTCTGTACCGTTGTGGTTGTTGCAGCTACAGTACGTCATCCAACAGCCGGAGCTCTGCTACTTTTAGCTTCGATTCCTTTAAGTCCACACACAGTACTACATGGAAGGTAAATAATGTATATTAGTACTGTGTGGACACAACCCCCCAGAATGCAGAGAGCTACAGGGATGTTTAATAAATCAGAATCAGATTCATTTGACAAGTACGTGTGCACATTATTAGAGCTGTCAACTTGCGATTATTTTTAATTAACCACTTAAAACATCCAACGGGCCGCCGACGGGCTTTTCAAAGGGGTCCCTTGACCTCTGACCTCCAGATGTATGAATGTAAATGGGTTCTATGGGTACCCACGAGTATCCCCTTTCTCCCCCAAGGCGTAGGTTTGGAGCGTTATTTAACCTTCAATAATGGATTCTTTAGCTTTTTCTAGTTTCATATGATACCAGTATCTTCACTCTAGCTTTACAACTGAGCGTTAAAGAAATCAGTGCAGGTAAAACGAATATTCTTTATTATCGCCCTAGTCATTATATAAACTAGTTCTATAGAAGTGTAGATGTAGAATATCTGGGAAATGTCGTAGGGTTGCATTTGCTCTCATTTCAAAAACTTAAAAAGACAGTGATGGCTGAATGTAAGAAAAAAGTCGTAGTAATAAAGACAAATAGCAACTACAACAGCAGCACTGATCTGCTTGTGCAGACTCTGCAGTTTGACTCTCACATGTCTGACGTCGGTAACATCTGAGATTGTTCTCACAGTGTGTTTACAGCACAGACTGAACCTTTCTGCCTGGCGCTGTAGTACAGTACGTGCATGTACGTGGTGAAACACACCAGCGGTATGGCGACAGCAGCAGAGTGAGAAGAAGAACGTGAATGTCCGTCTGTAGATTCATGCTCACTGAGGTGTTTTAATGGATCAGTGAAGCAACACTAAAGCCGTGACTCATTCAGACAGAGCAGCGCGGCACACAGCGGACTACTGTTCAGTCTGATGAACAGCAGCGAGACGTGAGCGGGGCGGTTCACATTCTGCACAGTCACTGCTTAACTTTACGTCATTGATCTAGAGATGATACTTCAACCAACGTGAGTGACTGCACGCTCGAACAGGATATTGTAATCAAGTCTCTTAGGTCTCTTTATTGAGTCTTTGAGGTTACCTAATCCATCAGTTATGGATGACTCGATAAAACAAGCATCAGATAGTCCTCAGCTCCAGTGACGTTGAAGCTTTGTCTTTGAGCTCACAGAGCCTTCACTGTGTTTTTGAAGCTGTGAGAAAGGAAGCTATTCTCTTTTTTTATTTTATTGGCCCTTGATGCCTTGAGGCCCAAATTAGCCCAGGATTCTCAGGCAAGCTCTTATAGAATGACTCGATTCATACTGTGTAGCTCAGCAGTCATACTTAATCAGTCTAACTGCTTCCCCGGTAGACAGAGATGGAAAAAGTATTGCAGTCTTAAAGTAAAAAGCAGTCAAAGTGCTGAAAACAACCAAAATAAAAGTGCAGTAAAGACGTATAAAGGACTATTTTTCCAGAGTAATCTACATCAGATATACATGTATGCATTTACTTGGTTATGATAACTGCAAAAGGCCAATTATGGCATCTTGACTATAAGCTTTTGACATAAATCTTCAGTCTTTAATTCACTAATGTTGTTAAAAGTGGCAGCCACTTCTTTTTCAGGAAGAAAAGCTCACATAGCGTAGGTTGCTTCTTCAGTGTAAAGAGGGTCTAAATATGAAATTGAAAGAAGAATGACTTCATTTTAGAAGGTAGAAGTACGCAGGAAAACACTCAGTAACAGTAATACTGTATGTATGTAAACATCATGCGTAACATATTAAATGTTAACATTTAAAACGTAATGATGCTAAATGTGAGATTGTTGTCCCGGACGAGCCCCCATTTGTCACAAACTGGCTCAGGGAATGTGACAAAAAGGGAGTCCACGCAAGGTTATATATAAAACCAAACAATTTATTAAACTCAGGTTAACATAAAATGAACAATGGAGTGTGTAGATCAGCAATATCATTAAATGAATGTAGTGCATGGATGTGTGGCATATGAGCTGTGGAGGTGTTGAAGGTGCAGAACCAAACAAAGGTAATGTCAGGTGGATGTAGCTGCAGGAAGAGAGGGAGACAGTGAGCTGGAAGGCCCAGGTGAGCTCCATCAAGCTGACGAGCCCTCCCTCGTCAGCCAACTGCCTGCTGAGGTTGGCCAGGGCAGCCTCCAAGACAGGGGGAGGAGGGGCGTCACACCAGTGTGTAGCATTTAGGGAGATCTATTGGCAGAAATGGAATATAATATTTATGTTTTCTTTATTTTTATCACCAGAAAATATGAATCGTTGTGTTTTCGTTAGCTTAGAATGAGCCGTTTATATCTACATGTGGAGCGGGTCTTCTTCAAGAAGTCCACCATGTTGCTCTGCCATGTTTCTACGGTAGCCCAGAACAGACAAAACCAAACGCCGGCTCTAGATAGGGACATATGTGTTTTCTGATTTTCGCATCGGCTACCGTAGTTCTCCGTAGTTCTCCGTAGTTCTCCTTCCCCGCTTGCAACTTGCAAAATCTGCAACTTCACCGCTAGATGCCACCAAATCCTATACTGCACCTTTAACATTAGCATGTTGGTATTAAGGGGTTAGCACGGTGGTGCAGGGGTTAGCACGGTCGTATCCGGCTTGTGGTCCTTCTGTGTGGAGTCTGCATGTTCTCCCCGTGTTAGCGTGAGTTTTCTCCAGGTGCTCAGGTTTCCTCCCACAGTCCAAAGACATGCAGGCTAGGTTAAAGTGACCTAGTGTGTCTAAATGTCCCGTAGGTGTGAATGTGAGCGTGAATGGTTGACTGTCTCTCTGTGTCAGCCCTGTGATAGTCTGGAGAACTGGATAAATGTACAATTTAGGCTGATGGAAGTTGGGTCAAGGGAGATGGAGCAGAGCTGAACCTGACAAGCTGAGATTAGATGAGACTGTACAGAAGATAAATCCTGTTCATTTAGGCAACTAAATGGTTAGAATTTCCTCTGTTGCCATACAGGCATATTGTGCCCCGCTAGTGGAAAAGCAAAGGTCTTCATCGACTGTATTCAACTGTTTTGTTGAGTGACCATTGAAGCGCTGCCATTGGGTCTATAGGCTTTTTCTTTAACCTCAATATTACTGGTAAAAGTTGCTTTACAGCACCTTTCTATTCTTGTGCATGGCATACATTATTAAACATGGCGTGCATTGTCATGTGTTTTATAACCGAAAGCAGAATGTTTCACAAAATTAAACCAATTTTCCAGATTTTGACTGACTTTGTTTTCTGAATTAAGATCATGTTTGTGAATGCTAGTCGTCATTAACGTAATAAAGATTCCATATATTTGTTTTTAACTTAGTTTCCTGGTTCTGTTCGTGACTTTCACAGACCGACTGAGTTCAGGTTTGGAGCAGCAGTCCCGTTATCAGAGATATCACCGCCGCTAATGTCGCACTTAGCAAAGTGTGATAAACAAAAACAAACACCCTCCACCTTCCTCTCCTCCACCCTCAGACTCTCCTCCACCCTCAGACTCTCCTCTCCTCCACCCTCACACTCTCCTCTCCTCCACCCTCAGACTCTCCTCTCCTCCACCCTCAGACTCTCCTCTCCTCCACCCTCAGACTCTCCTCCACCCTCAGACTCTCCTCCACCCTCAGACTCTCCTGTCCTCATGTCTCTGTCCTCAGCGTCTCACACACTGATCCGTCTTCTGTCCCTGTAGTCTATTCTTATATAAGTGAGTAGGTGGGAGAATACCTCCCTCCTCCCTCCTCCTCCCAGACTCACGGTGGTGCCAGTCAGATCCCACTCTCTCCACCTTTCAAGTCATTTTTATCGGAAGAAAACTGGCAAAGGAATCTTACATAAGAGGAGCTGATGGCAGTCTGTCTCTGTGAAACCTATCTCCCTTTCAAGAGCATGCGTGTTGTAAAACACACACACTGTTGCTCGCGGTCTGCTGTGTACATATATATCCATGCAGATGCAACAGTGCCAACGGCACGCACGCCCACACATGCACAAACACATTTAAGTCCATTACATAACGCCATAGGTTGGTTTGGCTCGCTGCGTTCTCATGTTTGGGGTTTGCTCTGTCCGCTGCACTGTTGGAAAAACAGATGATAAACTAAATGTCTGTTTGCATGAGCACACGCACACACACACACACACACACACACACACACATATTAATAACACCATACTCCCAGTTGTGTTCTTGATAGACGGCAGTGACTCATTCCCACATCAGCACTGTGTTTATGGAGTGGGTGAGAATTGAAATGCCAGTTACTGTTCATTTAGTGTCTAATTGCTATCCGCTGTATCCAAGAGACGGCGGCGCTGTTTAAAACATTTTACACTGTCGAGCGCGAAACAGAGAGCAGCTTCCATTCTGATGGAATGATTAATATTAAACCTCTGCGCCCGTCTCCAATTACCAAAACCTCTCTGTTTACTCTCCTCCTGCAGTCTGGCTTCAGCTCTGCAATGCTCCCTGCACGTCTATGCAAATCCTCCTCGCCGGCGTCTGTGCCAGCGTACTGTTGCTGCCGCCTCTCTGACCCACTGAGTCAGCTTTATTTCAGCCTTTTATGCCTTTCACCTTTCTCACTGCTTCTTCTCTCATCCCCCCTCTCTCTCTCTCCCTCCCCAGGAGAAGAACTTGGAGTGGTTCCCCCGCATGAGAGCCATGTCTCTGGTGAGCAGCGAGGGAGACAACGAGCAGAACGAGATGCGCTCTCTGCAGGACAAACTGGACAGCACCGTCACTCTGGTGGTTCAGCTGTCGGGCCAGCTGGCTGAGCTCAAGGAACAGGTACAGTAGTGCCACTTCAGGCCGTTTGTCATGCTGCGGAGGGGAAAAGCTCTTCTGGGCTGAGCTCTGTGGTAGTCTGAGCTGAATACCTGATGACTAATCTAAAGCAAAATAGTCCTAATAACATGGTGTTTAGATGCATGCTGTTCAGCCAACTATAGCACGTGGGCTGTGAACTCCACGTGCTGCACGACCTTGAGACTCCTTTCACCTAAAAAACGCCTGCAGGGCCAGAGGTCACACGGTCCGCAGCCTCATTTTGCCATCCATCTCTTTGCTGAGTTCAGTAACCTAGAAAGATTCTATCAGACCCTCGATGCTCCTGAACGCAGCACGCTAGGTGACTATCTGGTCAGCGATCAACGCGACTGATTGCCGCCAGTGAGCCTGTGGCTGTGTGGATGACTAGCTCTGCTGCTGCAGTGTGACTGATCACTCTCATCACCTGCCTCCCATGCATGTGATTCCAGTCACAGGCCTGTCCTTGTTCCTCTTCTGTCAGATGTGTGAAAACAGCTCCTATACTGGGGAAAGATCACACTCCAGTAAACAACAACAACAACCTCCGCCGACCTCAGTGAGCAGCTCAGGCTGTAACGTCTTCCTGCTGGGCCGGGATCCCTCGTGTAACTCCTGTGACAACAGAGTTTGTGTGCTGTTGAAGTGCCCTTGAGCAAAGACACCGACGCCTTATCTCTGAATCTGGAATAATAGATGACTAATATGGAGTCATGGGGTTAGCGATGATGTCACTCCGCCTTTATGATAAACAAAAGTGTTGAGAGGTAAGTGAGTTTTATGCCGGCCGAACCGCAGCTCTGCAGTCACAAGGGGGAGGCCTGCAGGTCTCACACCGGCTCAACTCAAACTGTTTCTGACTGGGAGGAAAGTGCTCCTGCAGCTCCTCCTTCATTACAACCTCTGCTGACCTCGGCACTTTACACCATCGCTGCTCACATTGTGTGTGTGTGTGTGTGTGTGTGTGTGGGTTTGTGTGGGTTTTAGGGTTCTGCACAGCGTTCTCAATTTCCTTTTAAATCTGCATTTACTGTTTATGGGTTTACAAAACCAGTGGCCTTCATTTATGACGTCAACACTGAAACAACCACAAATGCGATGGTTGTGAGAAACCAGCCGCTTCCCCACCACACTCATACAACATCCAACGTGCAGGTCGCAGCTCCGCACAACACATGACGGCGTCCTCTAATGACGTTTCAAAGGGACATCTTAGTTTCCCGTCTTAACAGCGGTTAAACAAAGTGATGATTTTGCGTACAGCCACAGAGAGGAAATCTCTCTTTATATTAACAGTAAAACTCTCACAGTAGTTGTTTGAGATGACTCATGTGTGAAGCCTTGTTGTGCCATTCAATCCAGATTCATTTCTTCAAGTAAATGAGCCAAAAAATCATTTTGTTTTTGTCTAAATGAATTTATTTACCTGCACTCCAAGTTGAAACAGATAAACACCCCCTCTGGAACGCTGTAATGATGCGGGAACGTTGTGTTTTGCATAATAAAGTTCCCACTAGAACAATATGTGTGTGCTACATGCCAGATTAAAAGCCGCTCTTCTAGGTTGATGATTTGTTTTCCTCTCTGTGTCCTCCACAGATGACAGAACAGAGGAAGAACAAGCAGAGGCTCGGCTTCCTGGGTCCTCCTCAGCCCAACCATCACACCCCGGCGACCCACTGAGGGGCTCGAGGCTCGAACAGGAAGTGGTGACGGGCCCCCCGACTGCAGGCTCGCAGTACAAACCAGCTAGAAATGCAAAAACTCCAGCCTTAAGAACAATACATGTTCTCAGAGTACACTTACAATTACTGAGGCCAGCAAGTGTTGACACGTAATTAGCGACATAGTGGCCTTTCCTCTGACACAATCAGTGCCTTATGGGATACAAACTGTGCCTCATGTGCTCACTCGGCCACTAGGAGCGTGCTTTACTGTCCGTCTGTACACAAACACCCTCGTACAGAGGAGCTCGGCTCTGTGAATGATTGGCCAGACGCGGCACACATCTGCCAGTGTAGTGTTAGTGTGCCAGACAGAGGTCGAGGGGAAATGTTAAGGTAAGGTTAATGGTTAAGTGCTGTCAAGTCTGCGGACGGGCACGTCTCGTTCCTCGACTGTCCTCGACTGTCCTCAGCGGTGATGTGTCAGAGAGCGGACAGAGAGGTCTCTCAGTCGGTGATTGGCGGCGTCGGAGACGTTGTTGGGTTTGGGCCTCTGGGGAGAGAGTGAACATCATATTCTCCTCCTTTCTGATGCTATTTATGAGACAGTTTGCGGTTCATAACTGGAGTATTATTTTTGCATTTTGGAAAAGGTATCCTGCTGCCTTACTCATTAACTTTTCTAAACAGAAACATTGCAACTGCTGAACATGCACTTTTTTTAAAGTAAAATAAAGTGCTAAAATATAAGCCTGTAACTGGAAGCATTGGTTAGATGGGGTATTATTTTTACATGCTTTGTGTTGCGTTCGCTGCACCATTTCAGTTGCCTTTTTTTTATAGATTTCTACAGAGTATATAAGTAACATAAATGTGAATTAAAAATAACGATTACCTGTGCAGAACTTACTTGAAATTTCTTTTTAAAGTCAAAATGGTATATTGGTACATAATGTAGTGCTGACCGAGGATGGTAAGCGTACAGTTCATTGTTACAATATGAACATCCTCGTGTCTGTAGAAATGTCCGCTAATATTAACTGTATCCGCTCAGATCATCTTCATCTTCTACTGTTTCTTAACGTGTCATGTTTTTAGTGTAAATCATCCTCACTGGTCTCTCTGGGACTGCAATTGATTGTTAAAGTCTGTTTTAAACTTGCACAAACTAACGGCAGATACAAGCGCATGCACTCGATGGTGAACTGTCCTGGGACACTTTCTGTTAAAAAGAAAAATGTGTTTTATGTGGTTGGATGTTGTAATAAATTTGTAACAAGACTCAGTGGCGTGCTTTGAGTCAGCAGCTTTCTACAGAGTTCTACCTCAGCCTTCCTCCTTGTTGTTGTTGTTGTTGTTGTTGGGGATGAATGAGTGCTCACCATGACCCCCCCTGACCCCCACTGCACCCATTCAGTTTACTCACACTTGTACTCGTCCACGAGGGGAACACAGGACCGAGGATCAGACCTGCTGTCGTCATGCAGACAGGATCGTATTGTACATGCCTTCACTGCGCTGCTTTTGTTTAGCTCATCTTGACATTTAATTGCAGCTAATTAACAGCTGATGTGATGCACAGACACTAGACCAGACTCTGGAGTTTAACCTTTGTTACATCATGAGCTTTGTTGTTATCCAAGGTTAATACTCCTTTTAAAATGAAATTAAAGTAAGAGATTAGGCGTGTTTTGTAAAACAGTCATACCCAACCAGGGTTACTTGTACCAGGGCTGAGAGTGATGGATAAATGGATACAAGTAATGAAACATCCAGATTCTGCCACTACAAGTGGGAGTTGTACAAATGCAAATTTGACTAAGCTGACCTAAACATTCACAGTTCAGCTGTATGAAGACTTGTTGTAACAATCTCCACTTTTATATAATAAATGGTGTTAAATAACATTAGAATCATTTCAAATGAACACATTTGAAACATGACGGGCGGTGTTGATGAAGGGGAACTTTAGTTGATCTGACTAGAGCTGTGGGTGTACATGAGACAACAAAGGTTGGGAACCACCACTGTTCCAGGAGATGTGAAAAAGAAAGTTTCTTAAAGAGGACCTATTATGCTTTTGTGCTTTTCCCCCTTTCCTTTAGTGTGTTATGTAGTTTTTTGTGCATGTAAAAGTTCTGCAAAGTTACAAAGTCCACACCAAAGTGAGCTAATGTCCGGTTCAGACTACATGATATCAGCCCGATTACAGCCCGACACAGCCGTCGTAGGGTGTCGACTCGGATCGGGAACGATAAATGAGTGTCGTGTGCGAAAGTCGATCGTTGTAGTCTGTCATGTGTCGCGGCCAAGTTACGACAAGAATTTATGACTCTCAATCGTCTAATCTGACAGAGTGACCATCGGAACCGTCACAAATATCGTAGTCTGATCCTGGCGTTACTCTCCCCCACAGAAACGCTGCTCCCGAACTGCCTGAAACACCTTGATTGAAATCCCGCCTTTTCTTCCGTAACGTGGTGATGTCACCAAGTAACACATTTGCATAATACCTGCCTAGTGGCTAGTTTGGCACGCCCTCAAACAAAGCTAGTTCGAGCGGAGCTGGAGCGGAGTCTGAAGAGTTTGGTTCGGTTGACCAATCACAACACAGTGGGCCAGCTGACCAATCAGAGACCTCTGTCTATTCCAAAGGCTGTGTTTTTCCATTGTGCTGCCCTTTGTGTGTTTACTCATAAAGAAATGAAATTCCCTTTCTAGGTGTGAAACATTGGTTATATTTAGGCCCGTCATCCGCCACATCCGCTCGCATTGTTGGCGATTTAGCACTCGGTACTTGTGGAAATGGATAATTCAAAGCTGCGGCTGCTCGATTGTCTGCATATTTGTGCTTGTGCAACATATTTGAGATGATAAACAAATCACAGAGAGGCCTCAACCGGTCTTTTTATCCCGTCCTGTCGTTTACCCTCTAGAAAGAAGCCCATCCTTCTTCTTGGCCTCAGTTCGCTGTTTACGCTGGCGGGCCTGCGTTTGCTCCTGCTGCCTGTGACAGCCATTAAAATTAGCTCACGCAGTGCCATAATGGTGAGCAGCTGTCACTGCGTAGACAAGGAGGGTAAAGTGCAGCATTACTGGAATGTATTGGGACTGTGAGAGGGAAGGGAGGGGAGAGGAGAATACCAGGGCCGTCATTACTGTCTGGCAAAAGTCTCGCTGCCGTCGTGTGATACTAAACAAACACCGCTTCGTAAATAGACCCATTTATCAGCTGGGACTTATTTGGATGGTTTTGATCATGGAGAGAAAACATTAAAGTTTGTTAAACACTTAACTAAAAACAACTTTTAAAATGATTTCTATGGGGGGTTAATGAGCTCAGGATAACACACAAGATGGTCCGCTTCATTTCACCCTCTCAGTGCACGTGAACCTTTTTATAATGCACGTGAGCTGTGTGTTATTTACTTTATGAACACAACCTTTGACACATTTGGATTCATTTTTGAATCTCTTTGCAAACCACAGTCACGTGCGTCGCCGTGTGTATTCAGTAGTGAGTGAGAAAACACCCCGAGAAGGTCAATAAATACAACGCAGTGTCCCAAACACCTCTGTGGCTGCAGGCAGTGTGTGAGTCAGTCAGGTGATTTGACTTTGAAAGGACCAAAAGGACATCTCGCTGGAAAAGTCATGTCGATTTAAACAATATTTAACTGGATATAAACAATATATACTGATGTTTATATAAGATTAACATTATTTTAGACGAGAGTTCAGTCTGTTGTTTTTAAGTTGCCGTGAAAGTTGTGATTTGTGTCAATACACATATTGATCTTCTGTCTTCTGAGTCTCAAGACTCTCAGCAGTGTCAGCGGCTGCACCGCAATCACATATCATTCTGTGTTTGTTTTTTTGCCTTGAAAGATCAATCGGCCACACAGAAAGTTGTTACTGAGTGAGGAGGAGGAGGAGGAGGAGGAGGGTGGAAGGTCCCTCCTCGCTGTCATTTAGTATAAATAAACATGCCCTTGTGATGACTGGCATGTGACTTCCTGTGTCTGGCTGCTGCGAGATTGAGCCTTTTGTATATAGTCACATGATGCATCACAACACCGGACAAGCACACGGAAAAAAAACGCCGCAAAACGGGCTATCACATGTAGGTGCAGCATGTACAGTGTGAGCTTCTGCAATGTGGGAAATAGAATTCATAAATCATTCCCACAATAACACACCACTTGTTGTGATTCTCTAACTGAGCTCACTGGAAAACAAATGGTGATAATATT
Organism: Adelosebastes latens; assembly: GCA_916700685.1. NCBI lineage: Eukaryota > Metazoa > Chordata > Actinopteri > Perciformes > Sebastidae > Adelosebastes > Adelosebastes latens. The sequence goes on from CAKAKR010034424.1 coordinate 14,242, forward strand.
TCTTAAGTTTAAAAAAGAAAAAAAATGTGATGATGAACGTCATTAAATGAGGTTACCTATCAGTCGATCACCGTCACGGTTAACTCGTATGAATTAACAGTTATGACGACAGTAAATCACCGCCAGCCTCAGACAGAGACCGCTTTGTCTGCCGGGTGATGTCACAGATTAGTCATAGATTTGGATTCTAGATAGTTCTTCATATGGATGACAAATTCTGTTATAATATGTATTTTCCCATTAAGTTTAATGATAATGCAGGCCCTATGTTTACATATAAAATGGCTATAACTTGGAGGATGCTCACTGATTCAGTTTCTGCTCAGTTTTCAGTCTTTACTACTAATAATAATAATGCAATTAACCACAAAAAAGCGATTTGAATATGAGTGATGTTTTGGTCTGAAGTGGTTCTTTCTTTCTGTGTATGAATGCATTCTGTATGAGTACGTGTGGCGGCACAACAAGAAAAAAGGAAACTGTGCACAACTGAAACAAACATTTGTATTTGTGACCACAAACAGAAGCTCTTGAACGAGGAAATGCACTCACAGGCATCCAAATGAAATGTTCCTTTCTCAAACAACACACTGTGAAATATAAACAGCACGTTTACATCATCCCCACAAAATACATGGAATACTGCACACTAATTATTCTCCACTCTCTGGACACGTGGTTCATCTAACGGCCACACGTTTACCGTTCACTGCTCAGCATGTACTGACTGTCTGTAGAAGACTGGAGGTATAGAAGACTGTAGGTTTAGGAGATAGGTATAGACTGTAGGTATAGACTGTAGGTATAGAAGACTGTAGGTATAGACTGTAGGTATAGACTGTAGGTATAGTCTGTAGGTATAGAAGACTGTAGGTATAGACTGTAGGTATAGAAGACTGTAGGTATAGACTGTAGGTATAGACTGTAGGTATAGACTGTAGGTATAGACTGTAGGTATAGACTGTAGGTATAGACTGTAGGTATAGAAGTCTGTAGGTATAGACTGTAGGTATAGAAGACTGTAGGTATAGACTGTAGGTATAGACTGTAGGTATAGACTGTAGGTATAGAAGACTGTAGGTATAGACTGTAGGTATAGACTGTAGGTATAGTCTGTAGGTATAGAAGACTGTAGGTATAGACTGTAGGTATAGAAGACTGTAGGTATAGACTGTAGGTATAGAAGACTGTAGGTATAGACTGTAGGTATAGACTGTAGGTATAGTCTGTAGGTATAGACTGTAGGTATAGAAGTCTGTAGGTATAGACTGTAGGTATAGAAGTCTGTAGGTATAGACTGTAGGTATAGAAGACTGTAGGTATAGACTGTAGGTATAGACTGTAGGTATAGACTGTAGGTATAGAAGACTGTAGGTATAGACTGTAGGTATAGACTGTAGGTATAGTCTGTAGGTATAGAAGACTGTAGGTATAGACTGTAGGTATAGAAGACTGTAGGTATAGACTGTAGGTATAGAAGACTGTAGGTATAGACTGTAGGTATAGACTGTAGGTATAGTCTGTAGGTATAGACTGTAGGTATAGAAGTCTGTAGGTATAGACTGTAGGTATAGAAGTCTGTAGGTATAGACTGTAGGTATAGAAGACTGTAGGTATAGACTGTAGGTATAGACTGTAGGTATAGACTGTAGGTATAGAAGACTGTAGGTATAGACTGTAGGTATAGACTGTAGGTATAGTCTGTAGGTATAGAAGACTGTAGGTATAGACTGTAGGTATAGAAGACTGTAGGTATAGACTGTAGGTATAGAAGACTGTAGGTATAGACTGTAGGTATAGACTGTAGGTATAGTCTGTAGGTATAGACTGTAGGTATAGAAGTCTGTAGGTATAGACTGTAGGTATAGAAGTCTGTAGGTATAGACTGTAGGTATAGAAGACTGTAGGTATAGACTGTAGGTATAGTCTGTAGGTATAGACTGTAGGTATAGACTGTAGGTATAGAAGACTGTAGGTATAGACTGTAGGTATAGTCTGTAGGTATAGACTGTAGGTATAGAAGACTGTAGGTATAGACTGTAGGTATAGA
>CAKAKR010034424.1:16330-32810 GCA_916700685.1 Adelosebastes latens
CTGTAGGTATAGACTGTAGGTATAGAGGACTGTAGGTATAGACTGTAGGTATAGAAGACTGTAGGTATAGACTGTAGGTATAGAAGACTGTAGGTATAGACTGTAGGTATAGAGGACTGTAGGTATAGACTGTAGGTATAGACTGTAGGTATAGTCTGTAGGTATAGAGGACTGTAGGTATAGACTGTAGGTATAGACTGTAGGTATAGTCTGTAGGTATAGACTGTAGGTATAGAAGACTAGGTATAGACTGTAGGTATAGAAGACTGTAGGTATAGAAGACTGTAGGTATAGACTGTAGGTATAGAAGACTGTAGGTATAGACTGTAGGTATAGAAGACTGTAGGTATAGACTGTAGGTATAGAGGACTCTAGGTATAGACTGTAGGTATAGAAGACTGAGATGAGAGGAAGAATAAAATAAAGCTGAACTTCTGCATACGGCCTTTTAAAACCTAGAATGGTTTGGTTGTGTGGTTGTTTGACCTCTTTTGCTCCTTCCCACCTGAATGACAACAAGTGAAACGTGGTAAACACAGCGAGCTGATTTAGTTCCCTCCATCAGTCTGCCCGTCTGAGTCCCCCTTCCCTCGCCCCGGCCCCTCACCCCCCTCACCCCCTCCCTCTGTGGCTGCAGTAGTTTGACTCCTACAGGCGGTTTGAGTCATGCTGGCTACTGGCCTGGCATCCACCTTCGCAAGCCACAGCCCAGTTCAGCCTGGATCCAGTCTCCTGAAGTGAGCCCTGCCCAGCTTGTGTTACTGCAGTCAGGATCCGTTTTTAGTGCATGTTATTGGACAGTTTGGTGTGTTACAGGGGTTACGTCTATCAGCTGAAAAAGCACTTTATTTTCCACCAAGGATTTTATGCAATATTTACAGAGCTGCATACTTTATATAGAAGCAAAAGAAACATAACAGAGGTTAATATTTTGTGTGTCAAACACTGAAAACATGTTACAGCAGAGATAAAGACTTCAATGTAAGAAGTAAATTCAATAAATGTTTGTGTATTTTTAAATTTAAAGGGACTGTTTGTAACTTCTTACACGTATAAATCATTACAGGTCGGTGTCTCATGCGTGCTCGCGTGTGGCTACACTGTTCAGACTCAGATTCCAACACAAACTACAGTGAAGCACCAAAACCTCTTGGTTGTATCTAATGAAGCCCGTCTGTTAAACAGTGTTGGCCGCGGTCGGAGGACGCGGGGGAGACCGTAGCTTTGGTCTCCAGGGCCGGAGTCTCTGCTGTACTCTGCTCCTCTGCCTGCCTTCACTCACACACCGCGCTCGTTCTCACTCTTTCGCTCCACCTCTCACGTGCATGCGCGTACACTCCACACTGCAGAAGAGTTAGTTTAGCTCTGAGAATATCTAGTGAATGTTCAGTGGACGTTTGTGCAGAAATAACTGCTGCAGCTCCTCCAGACCAACAGAGGTTTCCCGTGTCTTGTGAAGTGACGGAGCTCCGCAGAGAGAAACGTTATGATCTCCAACCCTCGTTCATGTCTATGTAGAGCGAGCACAAGCGCGAGCAACAGGACGCTGACTTCCGTACGGCCACAGGTGTCGCTGTTAACGAGCAATTTCTGATTCTTACAAACAGTCCCTTTAAGATGAAAAAGGACGTCTTAGTAATATTCGCTGCTGCATTTAGACAACATTTGAAATTTGTCCTGTGAAAACTGTGAAAACAAAACTTGAGGCAGTCTAATCATTAAATCATTAAATCTCAAACCAAAGGAAAGATTGTGTACATTTTTGGAGTTAAGTGCATAACTAATGAGCTACTTTGGTTTCAGTGTTGTGCTTATAATTGTATGTGAGCTGTATGTCATGAGAGCAAATGTGAAGATAATTAGAAACATTGTGGAAAACAAATACTTATTTTCAAAAATAGACCAGTTGCTCTTCTTCACCTGTTCAAGTTATTTTTATAATATCAACAACTGGAAGTATAAAGTTACTTATACAAAATTTGTGCAAAAAGCCGTTATAGAACAACTGACATCAGAGAAAACACACTTTGGCACACACCACAAAGGCAAATGTCCCCGTCCCTCACGCTGCTGGCATTAAACCTTCTGCCACCGCTGGGAGGAGGGAGAGCCGATCTGAAGGCCGGCGAAGAACACCTGGTAACGGTGCTTCCACATGATGAAGGCACCGACGGCACACACCAGCGCCTGGGCCAGGTTCAGCAAGATCTGGATCAGGAAGTAGAGCGCGAGCGTCCCGGTGATCACCTCGCAGTCGCTGACTCCCTCGTAGGTGAAGGTGCGGGCTATCGGGTCGTTTCGATCCAGCGTGCACACGCAGTCCTCTCCCGCCGGCTCGCACCAGAAGCTGCTGGTCTGTGTGTAGTGGTGTCCAGCGAACGACAGAGCCAGCAGTGAAATGACCAGGCCGATGGTACACAGGATGAAGTACAGGAGCTGTAGAGGGCAGAGGACAGGTCAGAGGTCACGCACTAGGGATGCACCGATACCGATACTAGTATCGGGTATCAGGTCCGATACTGTGCTCATGTACTCGTACTCGCAAAACGGCTCCGATACAACGGCACCGATACCACTTTACAGCAGCGTGACGTTAACCTCTCGTCACCATCTTTCGGGTCCTATCGCACGCGCACACGCTCTCACGCTCTCACGCTCTCACGCACTCACGCTCCACCTCCCCGACGGTGCGGGCGAGACGAGCCGCTGGTGCGCCCGGAATTCTACCTCAGCAGGCGCACGCCGGCCCTCACTTTCATTGCGCCACAGGGTTTTGCCCTTTGTCCACGGTGCGGCGAGGTCCGTGCGGGGAGCGCTATAAAGCTGCGGCCGCGAGCCACCTTCGCCCCGAGCCTTTCCAAGCCGACCTAGAGCCGGTCGCAGCGCACCGCCTCGTATGCGGGACTCCCCAGCCTGCCGTGTGTCGCTCACACCCTCCAGCTGGCTGTTAACGAGGGTCTTTTGGCACAGAGAAGTACTCGTATCGGTACTCGGTATCGGCAAGTACCAAAATGTAAGTACTTGTACTCGGTCTGAAAAAAAGTGGTATCGGTGCATCCCTATCACGCACGTTTACCTCGAAAGCTTTGATTGGAGAAGGTGTTTTTGGCTCCTGCTTTAGTCTGTTGTCTCATGATTAACCCAAAGTGCCAGAACTGTAGCTTCCTAGACAGACGTGCTGGCTCAGTGCCGATGGCAAGTTGAATTCAAAGAGATTACCCACAATGCTACAAGGCCAGGCCTGACCCTCAGAGTAGGAGCCCAGCTCTTAGCACAGAGGAGGAGAGACACGGCACATGCAAGACTGCCCCGCAGCTACAGACGCTTCCCACCTTTAGTGCACGTCCTGTCTGTGTGAGTATGGCGAACAGCAGAGAGCATCTAAAAATACTGTTGTAATATGTGACAGAGGCTTTGTGTTGTTTATGCAATCGCACAATCTTAATAACACTAAACCTTCATCTTAATCCTTCGCTTATATAACAGCAGCTCTCATTCGCCGGTGTGTTTTGCTCTCAGTTACATGCTGCTTATGGCATTATAGAAGTGATGAGTGCCGCTTGATTTGAAAGTTCATTTATGAACAGCTGTGAGATCTGGAGTACGGGTCGGTTACAGGGAAATGTACGTACAGTAAGTACATCGACGAGTACTACGTTTATGTACTTCACTAATCGGAGATGATGTGAGACAGAAAGGAGTCAACGCTCATATAGTTGTTGTTTACGGTCCATGTGGTGTCCTGGAACACTTTTTAGAGAGCGCATACAAACTCAAAGAACTAACGTTTGAGAAACTGAGCATCCTGAAGCAATAAATAATCATTTAAAAGAGTTATCAGAGAGTATGGGACCGTCTTCTGACAACATAGTAACACAACAGAAAGGTCTCCAGTTACAGCACATTTTATACTGACTCCACTTGTTGCTAAATAAATAAACAAACTGACTGTAAAGCTATAAACTAAAAAATTAATATAGTAAGGCCATTAGAATTAATGGCATTAATAAATTAAAGCACATTTGTTTTTTCAGGGCTGGAGCACCTCTGGCTAATTGCAGCTGTTCTGACAAACACATTATTAACTGTTTTAAAAGGAGTACTTTATTTTTGTTACAACAGTACTTATGGATGATAAAGTGTGTGTGTGTGGGGGGGGGATTAAGATTGCAAACACAACACTGAGGAGTTGACATTTTAACCCACAGAACTCTTGTAAATGTATTTACTGCAGTGCGACAGAACGACTGTCATATTTATTTATGAGAAAGAATTATGCATCATTTCAATAACAACTTCTCATGAGAGCGTTTAATATTTTCAAAGTCTGCTTTGTAAACTTTGTATATTAAGATGTAAATTAAGAGAATCCCTGTTATTTTGGTGAGTCAGACAGTCTGATGGTATTTAAAACTACACAATATACATACACGCTTGGAATTGGCTTTGCAAATTAGCCGCACTTCTTAAGTCGAAATACTATTGAAGTGTTGTGAAAGCTGCTCTTCATGGTGTCTGTAGGCTACATATTTCAACCTGGTATGCAGACAGAAAAAAAAAAAAAGAGGATGCTGCTTTCAAGGACCGGCTTCTCAGTTAGCAAACAATGGTGGACTGATTCTAATTGCCTTGAAATTCCAACTGCATATGTTGTACGGCTAATTAAGCTGTACAATCACGTCGGATTAATGAATGAACTCATTCACTCATAGGAATCCCCACAGAGATCTTTTAAACAAGGAATGCAGTTAAATGCCTTTCTCTCTCTACGGTTGCTGTTCCTTAAGAACAGAACAGTCATCTAACAATTACAGTATCTCATCTGATCATACCTTTTACTGCAACTAAGATTCTACTACAAACCTTTGATCAACTTCAAAGAGACATATTGTGCGTTTAAAGCTGCAGTAGGCAGAATGTTTTTGGCATCGTTGAGCAAAAACTCCATAATAACCTTTCAGCATATTGTAATTCAAGTGTTCTGAGAGAAAACTAGACTTCTGCTCCTCCTCATGGCTCTGTTTTCAGGCTTTAGAACATCTAGCCCGTGACGGGAGACTTTGACCAATCACAGGTCATTTCACAGAGAGAGAGAGCGTTCCTATTGGCTGTTCATTCAACGGAGGCATCTGTCAATCACTCTGAACTCCAACCAAATGGTGAAACTAGGCAGCGCTGATCAAATATGAATTAATATTCTGTTACGTTAATGCCTATTTCTCTCCTCAGATGTTCTCAGAATCATCTTGAAGTGCACGGTTTAGCTGGAAAATGAGAAAGTTTGTGGTCCGGCTGGTGGGCGGTGCTTGGCATTTCCTCAACTGATCTCAACATGGCTGCCGGGGTCACATACTTTCTCATTTTACAGCTAAACAGTACACTACAAGATGTCTACAAGGCATTACAGTAACAGAATATTGATTCATATTTGATCAGCGCTGCCTAGTTTGACCGTTTGATTGGAGTTGGTGAGTGATTGACAGCTTCTCAGAGACGGCAAGGCTCCAGCTCGGCTCTGATTGGTTGTTTTCCTCCGGTCTGTGAAATCTTGCAGATGCCGCTAGGAGCACCGGAGGACACAGAGGACACATGATTTCTTTCAGATTATCTGTCTCATGCACTACTGTCATGGTACGTGTCCACAGGCTCCGTCTTTTCCATGCTTCCCATTCATTGTGTGAAGCACCGTGCAGCAATGCATTCTGGTAGCGTGGCGCCACGACCCCCGCTCCTTATTTGCATAAAGTCGAGGTCTAGTCTACTTTATGCAAATCATGGGCGTCCGACGTGACTCGCCGCCTCTCGAAACTCCCGAGAATCTTTTAAAATAAACGTTGTCGATCCAAAATAAAGACGGATTCAGCAGCTGCACGGCTTGTTTCTCCTCAAATGTTCTCAGGAACACATTCCGGTGAACTATTTTCGTGAAGTAAGAGAAGAAAGTTTCTAAATGAGCCTCCATGTTGTTTCCGGTTTGAAAGCTGGGAGCAGCAGCCCACGGAGGGAGAGCGTTCGTCCAATCAGGAGCCTAGAGCCTTGTTTCTAGTGACAGCCCACCAAACGTCCAATGCTGGGAAGCGGCGCGTCCCCTCATGATAAAAAACGCCCCGGTGGACACGTACCATCAGGATATAATGACCGTTTTATAAAAATAACTTTTTCATAATCATATTTGCTCCAATCTCCCCTACTGCTGCTTTAATAGAGGAACCTGATTTGACTCCGTACATGACATCACAGATTGTCATTCACAGACTGACTTGTTCACTTTCACTTCTGCAAACAAGGTGTCAAACAGGACGTATACAGTAGACTCTCACCTTGACGATGAATTGAGAAGACGTCCTCTCATCGGGGACGTAGGTGACACAGTACAGGACGAAGCCCACGATGGAAACCAAACACAGCTGCAAAAACACATCACACAATATTTGACATATTTTCATTAGATTCACTCATATCAGGACAATGAAAATATCAACATAATACTCCAACCCATGCACTTAGCATGTGTATCTTGTTGCTATTACTGTGTGTGATGTACAGTATGTGTGGTAGATACAGTATAGAAACAAGTATTCTAGAAAGTGTTTGTGCCCAGGTTTCAGGGGTGTCTCTTAATATTGCATGATTCAGCACTAAGCTGTCATCTGATTACATTACTCTCTCTCCCTCCCTCTCTCTCTCTCTCTCTCGCTCCCTCCCTCTCTCCCTCCCTCTCCCTCTCTCCCTCTCTCTCTCTCTCTCTCTCTCAAACAGACACACTCACTCTCTATCTCTTCAGTGCTATTGGAGTCTTGTGACTGGCGTGCAGCATCTTATTTAAATGTTTTTCTCAGGTTCTTAAGCACTCAGGATTCTCTGGAAAGTTCTCGATGACCTCAGTGTTTTTCACTCGGCTGAATCTCGTGAGGATCTACCTCGGGATGTTAGTGTTCATGTTTTCGAGAGCAGATGGCATCTGTGATAAGCTAGGATAGGATCCAAACAGGAAAAAAAAACACGTTTTTTTTCTTCTATCACCAAAATGTGACCTTAAATCCTTTTTTAAAAATGATGATGATGAGCAAAATACACATTTCTTTTTGTTTTGTTACATATTTCACAGAGACAGATAATCATTGTTCACTTAGAAATCATGTAAAAACTGCAAACAACCGTTAAACAGTATCATTAACTTGCACTTGAACTGACACTTCAATTGCTTTTAGCATGTTACATGTCATCTGTCAACACACTTAAACTTTCTGTAGCACTTCAAATTACATTTCAATTGCTTTCATGGTTTACAGGTCAGCTGGCATCAACCAGTCATCTCTTACTCTTCAAATACAACTTCAACTGCCCTCATTTCTTACTTTTCAACTGACACTTCAACTGCTTTCAGTGCTTACATGTCCACTGACATTTCAGTTGCTTTCATGGCTAAGACATTTCAGCTTACTTCCTCTCTAACATTTCAGCTGATGACGCAACTTCCAACAAGACTTACAGTAAACTGAGATTTCACATGTTTTCAGAGCTTACAGTTCGACTGCTTTCAGCTCCAACACTGACACGTCAACGACACTTTAATTATTTCATGACTAAGACATTTCAGCTTAGTTAGTCTCTAACATTTCAGCTGATGATGCAACTTCCAACAAGACTTAAACTGAGATTTCACATGTTTTCAGAGCTTACAGTTCAACTGCTTTCAGCAGTCGACGTCACTTTAGTTACTTTCATGGCTAAGACATCAACTAACATTAGAGTTATCTCTTACAGTTCAGCTGCTTTTGCTGGTTCTGACCTTAGAAAAAAAGAAACTTTCAGTTCATTCTGCATCCACTAGTTGGAGCTGATTGTGTTTTGTGTGATTCATTCCTTATATTGACTTTTGAACCCTGGAGGAGGCCATTTGGTTTCCTTGCACTCCCTGGGTGGGCAGCACATTGTGGAGCTGTGTGGTCACAACATCTACATCCATCTACTTCTGGAATCAAGCATTGCCTGTAAGTACAGTTTTTATAAGATGTCTATATTTGTGTCAGTGTTTGAGTGGATGTCTACGTTAGGCCATGTTTCTTTGTGTTCTATGCAGTAGTTATTGTTCACCGTGTAACCTGCTCCTGTTGAAGGCTTTCAGCTGGTAGCCAGATATATCAGATAGGCTTCATAATACATGATGGAAATGTATGTTAATGAGGCTTCTCTTACTCATTGTTACCTCCACCAAGGCCAAAGGTCTAGGAAGGAGGTTGTGTTTTCACTGGCGTTGGTTTGTTGGTTTGTTGGTTTGTTTGGAGGATTACTCAAAAAGTCCACGATGGATTTGAATGAAATGTTTTGGAGGGGTGGGGTGTGGCACAATTAACAATCCATACGATTTTGGTGGCGATCCGGATCATGATCCAGCTTCAGGAATTTTTTTTAATAACTCCGCTCAGCCTGTGCATTAACACCACATGCTTTAAGACATGCGCAGTGTAACTGATGACGCATTCATGAAACCTGCTTTGGCGGAGGTCTGCGCTCTCCGAGTGCACTTCTAGTTTCATTTATTTTCTATCTTCATGTCAGTTTTACTCCAGTCTCATACTGTCAATACTAAAAGGTGGTGGTGCTGTGCAATGAATCCTTCATTCTTTGACTGCAGCGTGTTGAAGGAGTCATCTGTCTGTTGACTCTTTGCGAGGGCAGAACATTACTCCTTAACTGTTAACGCAACTACCTTCAGCGCTTACATACAAGCTGACAACTTCCTAAAGGGCTCAAACTGAATTTTCACCTGCTTTCAGCAGTTACATTTGAACTCTTAACACTTAAACTGACACCTGTCAACGCTTACACTCTAGTACCTCAACTTTAACTAACACCTCAACTCCTTTAAAGTTACAATCTTAAAAAAGTCTCTGTTTTGTTCTCTTTGGTGGTTCCTATGAAGATAAGCTTTAACTTTTTTGGATCTAACTTCCCAGAGATCCAAACAGTGTCGTTGTGTGGGATTTTTTTCACGGGAATGTCACCGCAGACTCCCAGTTCATTATACTGCAACGCAAGAAGAGCTTTCATCAGTGGGCCATAAACGTGTGTTACCTCATTCAGCGATAGATAGTGACTTAAAGGTCCCACATCGTGTTCATTTTCAGGTTCATACTTGTATTTAGTGTTTCTACTAGAACATGTTTACATGCTGCAATGTTAAAAAAAACACTTTATTTTCCTCATACTGTCTGTCTGAATATACCTGTATTCACCCTCTGTCTGAAACGCTCGGTTTTAGTGCATTTCAACGGAATTGCAACGGAATTGCGTTGCTAGGCAACAGTTTGGGTCCATGTTTACTTCCTGTCAGCTGATGTCATTAACATCCACTGCAACAGGAAATAAACTGGGACACATTTAGAATGTTTATGTTTAAAACCGTGTAATGATCTAAATATTGTATATTTGTGACATCACAAATGGACAGAAATCCTAACGGCTTGTTTCAAACGCACAATCTCTGAATGCGGGCTGTGTGTGTGTTTCTCTGTATATTGAGCGTTTTGATAGTTTACCAGTGTTTATATAAAGCACTTAAACCTGCTTTATAATATAAAAGACTTGAAAATCTCACTTTTTACAATATGGGACCTTTAAAATCAAAATCTTTGAGATTATTACTTTAAGTGTATCAACTTAAACTCCATACAATACTAAGAGTGAATGCAAAGAGTTCACATTTTAAGATATTTTAAGACCAAATATTCTTTAGAAAACTAAGACTTTTCTCTTAACTCACGTTTGGATGAAGTGAATTAAATGTGTGGTGTATTTGTGTGTGTGTGTGTGTGTGTGTGTTGATGGTGAGGATAACGAGGTGTAAGTAAGTCCAGAATACACATCACATTTGTAAATTATAACAAGGTATTTAGATGCTATACTCTCGTGCTCAAAGGTCAAGTTGAGATACGACATGTTGAGATTGTCTGGCTCGTCTCATCAGGCCAGATGTTGAGGATTCGTTGGAAATGCAACAAGAACAACAGACGGTGCAGGCAGGCTTGTCTGACTGAGACGGAGAGTGTAGATTCAGGTGTGTACGCATTCAGACGAAGATGACAGATGGAGATTTATTAGAACATGACAACATACCGGTGATTTCCCCATGCCTATACGGTGACCGTGTTGCTCTGAGACGGGCGGGTGAGGGCCGGTGTTGACATGCAGTGAGGTGAAGATGGACAACACGTTGAGGGAGAGGGGGGGTCATGCAGAAGTATCAGGAATGGGACACTCCATGCAAATGTAGTGGTGAGGATGGAGCTTACAATGATTCCAGCCCAGTGTGGCGTCTCCCTGGCGAGGAGCGAGGGGCTGACAGCCAACATGAGGAAGGCCACGACTGTGACGGCCACCGCCAACAGCAGCTGGAGCAGGGCGACGAGCAGGGGGAAGCGGCACACTCTGCATTTACGGCCGTCCTCTGGCGCCGGGCTTTCATCTCTCCTCTTCTTCTTCTTGCCTTCCTTCTTGTCTGAGGAACCCATGTTCTCTTCTTTTCTTTACACTCTTTCTGGACTTTTCCTCTTGTAGTGTTTGGGGTTGCTGAGCCCGCCTGCCGTCTGCCTCTCTCTCTCTCTCTCTCTCTCTCTCTCCCTGCCCCTCCCTGCCAAGGCCTCCTCTCACCAGCTCCGCTGCTATTTGGAAACAGAGAAGTACTCTGAACTAATATGGAAAACATTTGGACTGGATTCCAGTGCCACATATAGAGCAGGCAGCATACTGTGGAGGAAAGGAAGAGGAGGGAAAGAGGGGGGGCAGGAAGTCACAAAGGGGGATTCCAACATACGACTGTGATGCTCATTTCACTTTAACATTAAAGACAAGAAAGAGGAAAGTACAGAAGCATATCAGCAGGTAGGAGTTAATGAAAAGCCAGCACAGAGAGGAGGTCACACTTCATCTGAGAGCCGGAGTGATTGGATCATTCTTTGTCAGCACTGTTACACAAGAGAGCCGTACGCTGCCAGACAGAGAGTCACATGACGTACAGGAAGGAGTAGTGTGATCATGAGGCATGTGAGGGCATTAGAGGAGCTCCCATTTCACTTCAATGCTCTCAGGAGAGGAACAGGTGTCACCGACGACCACGACAACGTCCCGGAGTCATCTAGAAAAGCTTTGTAATTTGTAAAAAAAGACATATTTTGATGGAAAGTTCTAAATCTTGTTTACTTTTTTTTTGTCACTTTAGTCTTTATTGCTTTTATGCACACACAAATAAAACACAAATATAACAACGAAACGTGCATCAGTGCAGCGAGGGATTGATGATGATGCAGTATACAGGGTTATTTTCTTATTGAAACATTTTCCAGTAACTTACAGTATTGTCAATACAATTATACAGTGCTTATGTCTTTATTTCTATACCTAATCCATTTTTAATCTTGTTTACTTTTATCAGCAATAACAACACCGAGTGATTATTTTTGGGACATTTGATGATTCTTTGGATATTAATTGTTTTCAGACAAAATAAAAAAACCTCATTTAGCATTTATCAAACCAACCTCTGTCACATTATTGTTTCATATATTATCATTATGACAAAGAGGCTGTGATGATGAAGGTGGGAGAGCAGCAGGCATGCTGGGATTAATACAGAAACCTCCACGCACGTGTTTGCGCACACAGCTGGGCCGGTGCCATGGTTACTGACAACGCAGCTTTTGAACGACTGGAGATGTATGAAGAGGTTACCAACAACAACAACAACAATAACGACAACATACAGTGACTGACGCGCACGGCGTGCACGCGTACACAACTCGGGATATTTTGTTGGTTCTACTTCAAGTTTAGTTTATTGATCACATACACATTGATTGACATGGCAGTGAGATTCCATGTTCCTGTTTGTTACTCTCTCATCCCTGTATAATAGACAATCGATCGATCAAACAATCAATTGAATAACAATAATGAAGTAAAATATAATCATCATTATAAACATTATAAATATAGCAGCAACAATAGCAAATTGTTCGATACAATATGAGGTAGGGAATACATACACTATTATAAAATAAATAACAGAGAATATACACCCACCCGCACGCACGCACACACACACTCTCACTCACGCACACACATGAACCTTTATGTGTTTTATACTTTTACGCTTGAGTTTTGTTTTGTTGGGAGAGATAAAAAGAAGTTTACAGTTGAAAAACACATATTTAATCTAATGAACAGAGTGTTGGAGGAACATTCAGGAGCTGCAGGTTTCCTCTAAACATGTCAATGTGGGCACGTCTGTCTCATTATTTATCAAACTGGATCTTAAAGGTCCCATATCGTGCTCATTTTCAGGTTCATACTTGTATCTTGTGTTTCTACAAGAACATGTTTACATGCTGTAATGTTCAAAAAACACATTATTTTCCTCATTCTGTCTGTCTGAATATACCTGTACTCACCCTCTGTCTGAAACGCTCCGTTTTAGTACATTTCAATGGAATTGCGTTGCTAGGCAACAGCTTGGGTCCATGTTTACTTCCTGTCAGCTGATGTTATTCACATACACTGCTACAGGAAATAAACTGGGACACATTTAGAATGTTTACGTTTAAAACCGTGTAATGATCCAAATATTGTATATTTATGACATCACAAATGGACAGAAATCCCAACGGCTTGTTTCAAACACACAATTTCTGAATACGGGCTGTGTGTGTATTTCTCCGTATATTGAGCGTTTTGATACTTTAACAGTATTTATAAATCACTTAAACCTGCTTTATAATATAAAAGACATGAAAATCTCACTTTTTACAATATGGGACCTTTAATTGTGAAGTTTAAGACGCACATAGACGCATTAATGTGTCTCTCCTCGCGCCTGTGCATGAAAACATCCCGTTTGAGCCACCAGGTCAGGAGTGTTTGGACTCCATCTCTATAGGAACGGCGGCGGGAGGCTGCTGTTCCACCGAGAGAGAGAGAGAGCAGCTCTAATTACCGGACACGGTGCTGGTGCAGGCTGCACGTGAGGCGCGGAAGCTGTTCCCTCTCACCACCGGAGGCGCGCGTGCGCTCTAACCACAGCACAGCTTTGCAAAGTGTCAGCTCAGAGCAACTCTAGACATCAGTCTGAAGCGCAGCTCCACTGGACGACACGCACACTCTGCACACCGTGCATCAGCTCACTACAGATACAGACAACCGTGTGTGTGTGTGGGACGCGGAATAACAAACCGTTCCAAGCAAACCGACCAGAACCAGCAGCACCGACGACCAGCAGCAGCACCGACCACCGAGCAGCAGCAGCATCGGAGGAGTTCGTGATGGATGAAAGAATCCCTCATCTACAGGACAGACAGTTGATGGAGCACGCAGATTTCTTGGGGTGAGTGTTGCTTTTGGCCAAACTCTGTCAAACTCCTGTCTGATAATCTATTATGACCAGCTGGAGAATAACCTGATATATATATATATATATATATATATATAATAACACTGCTCTCTGCTCTCTCCTCTCTCCTCCAGGGTGGACTACTCCTCTCTCTACATGTGCAAATCCAAGAGAGGAATAAAGCGAGAGGACGGCGGGAAGGTGCGTTTCTCATCAGATTTACTTTTACATTTGTGTGTGGAACTCAACAGAATTTACAAATATAATACAGTAACTTTTTCATATATATATGAGTGTTTTCACACAGTAAACGTGTTGTATGTTTTGCCAGCAGGACGCATACAAGTTACCTCACCGGTTGATAGAGAAGAAGAGGAGAGACCGGATCAACGAGTGTATCGGCCAGCTGAAGGATCTGTTACCGGAACATCTCAAGCTGTCGGTGAGTTCATGGCACAACTAAAAATGGTTTTCTTTTTTCTTTTCTACATGACATGACATGAGATGTGTTAAACAGCCAACTGAAGCTTCTGTTTCCCTCCTCAGACTCTCGGGCATCTGGAGAAAGCGGTGGTTCTGGAGTTAACACTGAAACATTTAAACGCTCTGACCGCTGTCACCGAGCAGCAGCACCACAAGATCATCGCTCTGCAGAATGGTGAGCTCAACAACTTATTACTAAGGTTTAGCATGCACCTTTATCAGTCCCCATATGGGGGATTTCGGCTCTCTATATGGTGGGCGAATGAGGAAAAAGTACCAAGCAATAATAGATTTTAACAGGTCAAAGATAAGCACAGTTCATAGTATATTTGTGTAGGTATATAGAGCCTATATTAAATACCCTTTTCCTGCCTTTATTATTATTATTGCTCTGCAGAATAGTAAGCTGAACAAGTTATTAGGAATGTTTTGCATGCAACTTTATGAGTCCCCATGCAGAGAGAGAGAGAGACAGAGAGAGACAGAGACAGAGAGAGTCTGTTTTTACAGAAAAATGTCGGTGAATATAAAACAAAGGTTTCTGGAGGAAAATGCGCATTTTGGGAACAGAATAGTAAAACGTGCTGCTGACACGTCGTTGGTTTAAAGGTGCGCTCCTCTTTACAGAATAATAATAATAATAATAATAATAATGTGTTCATCTGAATACTGATGTGTTAATTAATCTGTGAACTGTCTGTTTTTTCGCAGGTGACCGGTCGATGAAACCCTCCATGCACGCGGACCTGGACGCTTTCCAGTCCGGGTTCCAGGCCTGTGCCAAAGAGGTCCTGCAGTACCTGAGTCAGTTTGAGAACTGGACGACGCGCGAGCAGAGGTGCGCGCAGCTCATCAGCCACCTGCACAAGGTGCTGGCGCAGGTCCAGTTCCAGCCTGGAACCAGAACCAGCCTCCTGCAGAACCAGAACCAGAACCAGAACCAGGACGCACAGCAGCAGCAGCAGGACGTGCTGAAATCAGCAGACAGCCAGGCCAACTGCGTCCCGGTCATCCAGAGGACCCTGCAGGGCGGCGGGGAGCTGAACGAGACCGACACGGACACGGACAGCGGGTACGGAGGAGAGGCTGAGAAGAGCGACGGGAAGGAGACCGAATGTGCGCGAAACAACAGCAACAGCAGCAAGACGCAAGGAGCCAAGGCTGTGAAGATCAAGCAAGAGTTTGGAGATGATCGACCTGCAAAGAAACCAAAGATGAGCTGGCCTGGTACCGGGTCAGGTACCGGGTCTGGGACCGGGTTGGTGGGCTCGGACTCCTCCAGACCAGACCTGGCCTTCATGAACTCTCTGATGGGAATAAGCAGTGTTGGTGTTGGCCAGCAGACTCCTATCTGCATGCCTTTCTACTTCATCAACCCTTCATCTTACATGCCTTTATTCGACAAGAGCAACCTGGAGAAGTGCATGTACCCGGCCGCGGCCCTCACGCACCCGTTCCCATGGTTATACCCCGCCGCGCACGCGTCTGCTGCTGCTGCAGGTTTCCCGGGTCTGTCGGTGCACTTTGCATCCTCTCCTCCTCCTCAGCAGCAGAAAGAGGACTGCCTCAGTCCAGACAGCGACGAGGCTGAGCTGAGTTCACCTGAGGAGCGCGAGGAAAGTCCCGCGAGTGACGACGGAGAGGAGGACGATGACGTAACCGACGAGAGACAGAGCAGCCCGCGCGCTCAGGTGTCTGCGTGTCAAACGTGCTAATCTGTCTCTGTGTGTGTGTCACCTGTCCGCGTGCGTTCTGCTGAGGAGTTTCTGTTAAAAACGAGGTTTCACAGAAGAGTTCATATTCTAATATCTGTCATTGAAACATGAGGACAGGTGTGTGACTGCGCGTGCCTTTTGCACTTCTCAATCTAAATGATGAATCGACAATGATTGACGTTAATAAACTGGCTGTGTTGTGCTGGAAGTAGTTTTTTATCCTCTTTGATAAAAGTATTTTGAAGTGGCAGCATTGGTGCCAAAACTTTGAGTACTTCCCAACAATAACAGAGAGTCTCTGTGGATGGATGAAGATGACCTCTGTCAAGGTGGTTCAGGGCTTTGGCTTCACTCTGACTGTAAATATTAATACCTGGAAGACAGTCTGATTCATTAAGATGTTAAATGGGCCTAAAATAAAGAAGTGGAAACACCCACAGTACCTCATCCCCAACTCTGCATGGGGGTAGGTAGTCTGGTTGGGAGGCTCATCACTGTCCCTCCAGAAACACCATCTCCATCATTAACAATACAAACAACAGCTATAAAAAATAATAATCCATAATGGGAAAGGTTTGATGCCCTCAACTCATCTGACAGATCTGAGTTTCCTTCACTTGTTTGTTCTTGTGAGGAAAGAAGAGAAGGAACCCTTCATTCCCACCCGAGGCTGCTCGACCAGCATATTGTAGAACGAAGCATTTCAGCAGCGAGATGCAGTGACCTCCTGAACCTCCAGGAAACATTGTAGGATAGCACCTTAATATAGATCTTTGATATTGAATGTACCTGTATTTTCCCAGCTGTTTAAAAAAGTTTCTATGTAGGATGATCTTTACTCTTTGAGATGTAAAGTGCACTTTTTTTCTCTGCTTTTTGGGGGGGGGGGGGCGGGGGG